>AYJT01050683.1:0-15181 GCA_001278415.1 Ocimum tenuiflorum
TATATATATATACACATATATATATATACATATATATAGATATATATATATATACATATATATATACACATACACATTTCTAGATACCATCTTAGATCAGTGTTTCATGGTATCGACGCACTCACACATGTATATAGATATATGTATATGCATCTATGCCTCAACGAAGAAATTTTGACTCACAATCATGCTATGATTCTCTTTTCAAACAAATCAGTAGCCATCACATCTGACATTCTCCTGTAAGTCCTGCAAATCGTCGTTCCATAGTCATTACGCTTCTCATGGCATTCACGTCAAACTAATCTAATCGTTCAGAGATCATGCTTCTTAATCATCTACGTTCTTCGAAACGTTGCAAATAAAGCATTAAAATTACATACATCGCATGCTTTCATCAATATAATCATGCTCATAGAAGTATGTAAATCATTCAATCAGCACGTGCATCTC
Source organism: Ocimum tenuiflorum (assembly GCA_001278415.1). Classification (NCBI taxonomy): domain Eukaryota; kingdom Viridiplantae; phylum Streptophyta; class Magnoliopsida; order Lamiales; family Lamiaceae; genus Ocimum; species Ocimum tenuiflorum. The sequence continues at coordinate 454 of AYJT01050683.1, forward strand.
ATAATTTCAAACACATATCTGCATAGTTATCCAATCGATATCACATCACAACCATCATAGTTTGCTCACTTGGTTGCAACCATCACAACCAGTCAATTCGGGCTGTCATTTCCTTTGCTCGCTTGGTTGCGACCATAAGTCATGACATTGAGTAATGCTAAGTCCTTTCTAAGTAGGTACTGGGGAAACAAATACTAGTCCTTTTTGAAAGAAGGGGTCGGGTCCAAGAAAGCTAACCCACTCTGATACCACTCTGTAACGCCCCAACCTCCCTGGCTGGGATGCTACTGTGGGGCTGTGGGATGATCATATCGATAAAAGAGATTTAGTAATTGATCATTAATCATTGAAGTAAAGAGTCAATAAAAGGTTCACAAGATATGATGCTATACAGAACAAATGTAATTGTAGTCGATTACAGAAGTAAATAAGTTAGGTTACAGAACCAACATAATTAAAATGTATTCAATTACAAACATTAAATCAATTGTTAAGAAAGAAGAAGCATAGTTGAAGAATACATATGAAGATGTACTCTCTAGGGCAATAATCATCTCAAAATAATTTCCTAAACTCAACGTCTTCCCCTCCTCATGGTGCTCAACCTGCACATTTACAAAGATATGCAGGGCGTGAGTATAAAAGCACTCAGTGGACACATCGCCAAAACATACATTATATATGAAAAGTCAGCACAAGCACATGGAATCTCACGAGGTTTTATGATCTAAAATCCTCTCATGTTCATCAAAATATTTTGTTTAGATCAGCATTTAATACATCAATGAGCTCATATTTTCATTCATCATATCAACCACTCTGCATAAATAAAAGTGATCTGTGGAGGAGGCCTCCTCACACAGTCAAATTGCTCCGATTATGCTAGGGTCAATTCCCCAACAAAATGCTACCCCAAGTGCACTAATTTTGCCTACTCATCAGAAGACAAGACTCAAATCATAAATAAGTCACCAACACCCGTTGGTCTTACCCTACCGATTTTCTCAGCTCAGGCGCGCAGAGGGAAGAAGTTTATATTATGCAAAATAGTTAAGTGCCGACAATTCGAGTTCGCAAATAAACCATAGATCAGAGATTTGACAAATCAAAGCAAGTGGAGTTATTTTAGCTATATAAGAAAGCCCACCTTGCATCCTTTTTAGGCTCAATGGTATGCAAGTGGAATCTGCTCAATAGCTCTCTCGAGGAGACGAGCACCTTCACGAAATTATAGACGTGAATACGACTTCGAGTTACTAATAACGGTATTCTGGTTATACGTAGCATATCTCATAAGTTACAGATTTTAATTATACATGCAATAGTTTTAGTTGCTGGGTCAGAGGGGAGACATGATTGGATACTCGGGATATCAATGGGTTTAAAAGAACTCCTCATATCAGGGTTTGAGTCAGAGTTTCATACACTCTTTCAGCGCGGTTATTCTGCTGTGAAGTAAGGTCAAACAAGATGATGATGAAAAGAGAAACGAAATGCTTGATTTGTTGGGGAAAAATAGCTAAGCGAAGTGCAAGTGGTGATTCTTCAGGGTTATGGGATCATTGGTTGTTGTTGGTAAGATTTCAAATAGGTAAGGTGTTGGATTAGATTGTATGCGAAAGAAGGAGTGGGTTATCTAAGGGTTTTGGTATAATTAAAAAAAGACAGCTTCCTGATTGGGTCAATCAGGATATTATCAGATCGATCGGGTGTCAATTCGGATTAGAAATGGATCGAGGTGGGTGATCGAGGGATTAAAATTTTGGGTATCGATCGAGTCGATCAAATGGTTGTTCGAGCCAATCAGGGTTAAAAACATGGGATCAATTCGAGGCTTGGATCGATGGGCTCAAAAAGGTCTTGATCAGGTCGATCAAGGGTTGATCGAGTTGTAGGATTGATTGAGATTCGGATCGAGGAGAACAAGGTGTTCTGTTGAGTTGATCGAGGTTTGGATCGAGGGGATCAAGGTGTTCTGGTCGAGTCAATCCAGGGTCGATCAAGGTTTGGATCAAGAGGATCAAGGTGTTCTGGTCGAGTCAATCGACGGTCGATCGGGGTTCAAATCTAGGGGACCAAAAGCGTTCGGATTGAGTCAATCCAGGGTCGATCAAGGATTGATCGAGGTTTAGATCGAGGGGTTCAAAGGTGTTCGGATGGAGTCAATCCAGGGTCGATCTTCAAGTTTTCTAGGCATATTCTTGGTGTTCTTGGTGCCCAGAAAACTCTTGGGAATTTTTGCGATTTTCACATTTTTTGTCTGAATCTCGCAATGAAGGCATCGATAGGTTCCAAATATTCAAACTAAGGGTTCTAGATGGTCAAAACCAACATACAATCATCTTAGGACATCAAATGAAAGGTATTAAAAAGCTAGGGTTTTGGGATTAATGGCTCAAATCATGATATAATGGAACATAATGCTTACAAATGATACTAGCATGGATAAATGAGCATCATTACAAATTTTTAACAAAAGATCATGATTTTCAAGAAAGAGAGAGACTGTTGGGCTAGGGTTTTCACCTTGGAAATGCTATAATCCTATTTTAGATAATGGCTAGCACTCCCGTCACTTTTCCCAATTCGATTTGATGTGTTCGACGATATTTGGCTTGTAAAATTTTCTATGTATGGGTCGAGAAACGAATTCGAAAGAGCTTCTCTATGATTTTGGAGGGTGAGGAATGAAGAGGGTGCTCCTTTATTTATAAGAGGGGAGTGGAGGATGGGGACAAAATTGATAACACGAGCGAGTTGCTTTACCATCTCTGACACAAATACGCGACATTTCGATTATCCAATTTTAAAATCGATCGAACTATCATAATGAAATAAATTATAGATAGATAAATCACTATCTTTCGACCTCTCAGGTCATGTTCGACTACTTAGGTTTATGACATCATCGATGCTGGAAATTTTCCCGGTAAAACTTATAACTGCAACATCTTTTGCTACAGATGTCCAATTGGAATTCTGGAACCACTTCTAGAATCCACTCATCATAATCCATCATTTAAATCATAATATGTACACTAAGAGCTCGTTAATCTCAGGTTAATTAATTGCTCATTATGGACCAGTTATTATTATAACAATTAAAATTAGTGAAAATAAAATACGGGGTGTTACATGGTCGCTCGAAGGCTAAAGGAGTTAGAAGTAATGTGAACTCGCATACTAGGAATTCAAGTTGTTGAGGAGGAAATTAGTTGAGACAGTTTCACCGACTCACCGTTCATGAAGAAAACTGCGAACATAGATATGCGTCCTTATTTTGTGGTTCCCAACATGAAATCCTATGACGGAACCAGATATAGGGATGAGCACGGAACAATGTTTAAATTGCGTATATGTGTCGAAGATTCGGAGTCACCTTATCAGGAGCTACACTCCTCTGGTTGGTAATACTAAGTCGAGGTACCATCACATCATTTGTGCAACTACATCCGTTGTTCGTGCATCAATTCACAAGCAGTATGAAGATGATGAAAGGTCCTACAATCTGTATTACATAACTTAGAAGGAGGAGTTGTTGAGAGATTATGTGGCTTGATTCAACAGGAAAGGGTTTCTATACCCAACTGTTTTGAGGAAACCGCCGTTACAACTTCTCAAAAAGGCTTGTAGAGAGATAGCGAGCTATTCAAGGAATTGGTTCAATGACCAAGTAGTTCGATGGATGATGTATTGGCTAGACATGAGATTGGAGAAAAGAATGAAGTAAAGGACCAGTACCCGCATCGGAGACGAATGGGAGACCTTGCCTATGCTGACCAATCGTGTTTGAAGGTTCGAGAAATCCTTCAAAACATTTTATAAGTCACTCAATTCAATTTTTTTTTTCATATTTCAATACCAAATTAAAGATAATTTCATAAGTTTCAAACGAAATTCATATGAATTTTTTTCTTATATGATTCACTCCATATATATATATATATATATATGTAATGTTGTTTTTTATTAATTATTAATTTTTCTTTGTATAAAATCCTACGTCATTGATATTTGTGAAGAAATAGGCAATAATTTTAAGCAGTCAAATTTGGAGCGCTTGGACCGCGCATCATATATTAATTTTAATTATTCTTTTGTCAAGTTTAATTATTACGGATAGTTGGTATTGTTGAGTTATATTTACAAAATCTTTTGAGAAATGGTATTTCTAATTTTAGATCACAATTTCCCGTGTACGGCCAGTATGTTTTATCATAACAAGCTTTCCTTGATCTTTGTTATATTAGGGGTTTTGTAAAGTATTTTTGGATTAAATATCAAAATTTGTTTGGTTTGAATGATCGATTTATCGTTTGCAAATGAGGCTACCTGTCACAACAATTTATGTAGAAATATCATAATTTGCAATGAAGATTATCAAATACAAATTCACCTAAAAAATAGGACATGGATTTCTGTCAGGTGTTTTACATCCAAATATACATTTTTGTAATTTTCAAACTCGTAGCAATTTTGCAATGATTTTAGAAAATGACATCCAAAATATTGCGACAAACATGTCTTAATTGTAGTTAAATATATATCAAAATTTATTCCTTGCAGTTCCGATATATAAAGAAATATTTCATATAATGGCTTATGAAAAACAAAACTTCGCCAACTAAAACTCTGTTTCCTATCTTATTCCACTGTTTTATTCATTTGAAGTCACAAACTACAGAACGACGACGTACTACAAGAAAAAAATAATACAAAAAAGAAAGAAAAAATGGAGAAGAAACAAACGAATTACATGAATTGAAGGAATGTAAGAAGATAATACAGCAGAGCAGAGCTAGTTAGCAACGGCGAGCTTCTCCCATTTGTGGGTGGTTAGAGAAATGTAGGCAGAAGCTTTCTTGTCGATGCCGGGATCCGCCACCCATCGCCCTCGGTCTTCGTCGCTGGGATACACTTTGTATGCCTTCACGTACTCTTCGTCTGCTCTCTTCGATCTCGAGTTCTTGCTTTTGAACAGATCGAATAGAGAGAAAGATGAATGTTTTTTCTTGTCTGCTGCCATCACTTTCTGGCTCTGATTCTATCTCCCTTGTTTGTGAGAGAAAGAGAGCAAAGAATATGAGGAAGAAAGTGCAGTGTAAGATTGGATGGTTGGTGGATGGTGAGGAAGTGAGTTTTGTATTTATAGGAGGCAAGACGGAGAATCTAGTTCAGCACCCGCTGATTTGATCCATGGTTGTGATTGAGAAACATTAACTCACAACAGAATTCCTTTTCAGTACAAAATCACTTATAATCAAATTCTGTTAATATTGAAAGAGACCAATTATACAAACATATTCTAAACTATTTTTTAATTTAAGTATTTCAAAATAAGTACCCAAACTATTTTTGTTGTTGCAAATCTATAACAGGAACAAAAATTCGATGAAAAACTAACATGACTCACCCGATCACATATCAACATTGAAAAAGTTTATACATGATATACGTGAACTTTTAAATAAATATTTTGTATTGTAAATTATAGTCACGTGTGTAATCCTACGTGCAATTTTCAAATAACTGTTTTAAATTGTAATCGCATGTGTAATTATTTGTGGATTTTTTAATATTGACGGCACCAACTAAAATAGTTCAAATATTTATTTATGAATACTTTTATTTTAAAATATATTTAGAAAATAAATTGCGTAGAATATATTTGCTCATTTAGTCCAAAAAAATTGCACCACCACATAATTTACTGTACCAAATACTCTAAGAAAATAAACAAAAATAAATAAATAAGATGATCCAAATCCAACCATAAAGTGCAAAGTAGAGAAAATTGTTTAACACGCTCAAATTACTAAATTTATTGTTTTAATTGTCTTATTAAGGAAAGTTATGTTTAGCCGCAAAATAAGTTGATGTTTGCTCTATTCACTTAAATAATTCTTAGAAAGCTCGCCTAAAACGGCTTACCTGACATGATGGGATACTTTGGACAAAAAATTTTGGGCTCCAAAATTTTTTCATACAAATATTTTAAAATTTATAGGTGTAGAGTTGAGGGTTTGATTTTAAACGGATCGAAAGAGAGCACTAAGTTGAAACAGAATAGAAATCAACACTGCGATTTACAGGAAGGTTTATAGTCCTCGGAACAGACTCGCTGAAATTTTATATTTTAGATGAGAAATTACGGTTTACAATGGATTTCCGATCGACGGCGATCTAAATTTACAGTAATGGCTAGCGAGAGTGATGGAACAATGAAGAGGTTTGAGTGAGTGCTTGAGGATTGTGTGATTGTGTCGTACATCACCCTATTTATACATGCTAGAGAGACGAATCTCAATTTACAATATATTTGGGGCGAATTACGCAAATTAAAGGCGTAGCAAATCATTTGCGCGGGAGTTGGAGTCACGTTTTGGATGCTATGCTGACTTAGTAAGAGAATCCTTCTAGGTCCTTCCACGCATGTGCGAGCTGTGCAAAGGGCATTCTGGGAACTTCGCTGCCTTTCTTGAGGGGACCACCTTTCGAGGGCATTTGAGGTGTTTGCCCTCAAAACGGCTTGCTCGAGGGCTCATTTTGCCTCGTTAGGCCTCGAACTTTGTATTCCAAATTCTGTGTATGGGTTCCAGGGTTCCTGATGGCCTTTCAAAGGGTTTGATGTGCTCAGACACTCATTCGGTTTGGATCTGTGAGGCCAGAGAGCGGACTTGAAGGAACAATTTTAACCCTCAACAATAACCCCTTTGGCTTCGCGTAGCAAGTCAATTTGTATGCGGAGGCAAACCTACGTAAAATGTCGTTAGTCAAAATCGTGAATGAAATGAGGTTTAGATACATGTTCACATCTCGATTGTTGGAGTTAAATACTGAAGCTAGCTCTCGGTACTAGCTGCATAATACCTTCTGAGGTGAATTTGGGGGAATGATATCGTCCGCAATAGGAAGTCAAGAAATCCAGGTGGTATTACCATGAAAATTATAATTGTTGATTTGATCATTCAGAGCGATTATTATAGCCCCTGTTAAGGTTTTTCCGGCCACTGAGAGACCGGTGAGATTGGGTTAGTATTAAGTTTATCCTTCGAGGAATTCAACGTTCCAGAGAGGCCACGGGGGTTGTTGACATTTCATCGACGACATGAGGGAGTAAGGACCTCGGTATGGTCGGAATTAAGCTAGGGGTGGTGTTTTTAACAGACCCAGTACTTTTTAAGGGCTTACTTTGGAAGTGCCAGTAGTGGAAGTTTTTACATACCTGGCGGTAGCTAGGACCCATGGAATTTTGAAATTTCGGGTATTTGGAAAAAGCTGGCAGTGTCAATGCCCACCAGAAAATTTGCAGGCAAAGTCGGTGGTGTTTATGTGCACCGATAATTTGCATTCATCCACGCGGGCATCGATTTTTGTTGGTTTAGTTAGCTGCCTCGGGGCAAAGTTAGCTTATTTGTTGGGTGGCATTCGTACTAATATTATGCAGTTTCGGGGCCGCAAGGGATAACATTTGTTATGCCTTTTAGCGTTGGTGATAATATATAGATTGGCTGAGTTCGGTGCTCAAGACCAATGCTAGATTTGAAGAATATCCAGGGGCGATAATTTCAGCCCAGCATATAGAAATCCAGAATTTCGAATAATGATCCGTATGACGATTTGGATAGATGCCTGGGGCAAGTAATCTAGCCCTAAGTATTTAATTCAAGAAATCCAACTGCATGTGCAGATACAAGGGGAGTGAAGCTAGCCCCGAGCTATTGTTATCCCCAACAGAGCGAGAAGACTCTCAAACCCGTTATCAATTTATGCCCACAGAGGGTTTTAAAGGGGTTTTCAGACGTAGTCTCTCGCAGGGTGTATTCACTTTTGGTAGCCCTACACCCAAGCATTTGGAGTTCTCGAGAAGTTATTAGCCCCAAGACCCTTGGAGCATTTTCCAAAACTGATGTACTCAAACAATTTAATAAGCAAGTATACCTTGATATCGAGGGTGGTCATGGAGTATCGCCTCGAATTATATTAATCACGAAGGTAGGCTTTGGAGGCCAGCTGCTCTAATGAAACGCCTGTCCTTTCTTGGTGACCCTTGGGATTCTGCATGAATAAAAAGGTAACGGGTAAGAAAACCCTAATCATTTTCAAATTTTGAATTTCACCTCCGGCTATTTTCTTTCTTATATTATTGTATACCCTCCGACCATACCTAGCCATCGTTCTAGTCTTTCGGTCAGTTGCTCCTTCCTCCTATTATCTCTCCCCAATTTGTTCTTGGTATTTCACTATCTAGTAGAGTCCCTTTGTCCATAAGTCACGTCTCATCGATAGATAGTCTGATCATTTCGGATTCAGGCATAGTCCCCAATGCTAGGAAGCGTAGGATAAGAAATTGCGCACTGTAGGCACCGTTTACAAGATCCCTCTTGACTGTGAGATCAGTGTTGACCGAGGGGTGGTTACGTCAGATTAGGATGTCCTGCCAGTTACCTCATAGCTATTTAACTATTGTTCCTTGTTCTAACGATAGGTGCCACCAACCTTCCCTGGGATATTACGCTTTTTGCGCATCCTTCGTGCCCGAGGGCATGGTTTTTCACCAGCCCCATTTTTCTATGAGTTCCTAAACCATTTTTAAAGGTTTGGCTCTGGTACAGTTGCACCTTTTAGGTTAGTGATATTTATTCGCCACATGGGTGTTGTTCTCCCGCAACAGCCGCGCCCCTTCCATAAAAGAACTAATCTATTTTTGTGAATTAGTAGTGGTCCCAGGGAATCCTACTACTTTCTACCTGTCACCTTGAGCAAACTTCCCCACTCAACTGATCAGCGGGCGGAGTTTGTATCCTTTAGGCTAGAAGCGTACCTGGTTCTTCACCCACATACTAGAAGATTGGGTAGTCCCCTCTGAGCTGGGGTTGCCTCAACGTACGACTTGTGTGTTAGGGATTTTTCTTTGAATCGTACGATCTGTGCTGACAGCCACTCTTTACAGTGCAGGTTACGAGCATCCATCATTGGCTGATGAACTTGAGACGAGAGTATCCCTAGTGTACTGTATCACAAATTGAAGGATCGAGTCGGAGTTAGGTACTTGTCTCATTGTAGGGACGCTGCCTATGCCCCATCCTCTTCCTTCCAGGGGTAATCTTGAGATGTCCTTCGAGGCTGAGCGGGAGGCCGAGGCGGAAGAGTCAAGACTTGAGTCTTTTCTCAACCCGTTGCAGGTCGAGCCCGTTTCATCATTTGAACCGACAATGGCTCTAAAGAAGCCATGCCATAATCTGATAGACTATAGTGACCTCAACAATCTTTCCCTCTCTCAACGGCTTGAGGGGCAGGCTTTTAAGATCAGGTCTGCATCGGGACACCGAGCCCTGCAGCGCTTGCCCTTTCTCCTTTGGCCAAAGGAAAACGAGGGTCAAGCCGCAGGGGAAGGATTGCAATGTTCTTGTCACTCGAGGCTTTGATCGTGGTGGCCAAGGTTGGAAAGCTAGTCAGGTCTGGCGACCCATTCGAGAAGAAATGCTTCGATTCTCTTCACCTGCAAATCAAGGTAATGAAACAGTTAGTTCTTCCTGTTTCTATTACATTTCTTACTCACCTCTTGGTTAGTTTGTTATAGGATCTCGAAATGGTGCACAAGACATTTGCCGAGGCACTTGAGACGCGTTGTTCAGTATCAAACTTGAGCTCCAAAACTTCTAAGTAATAGGAGGACGCTCTGCTGCAATGGTCGAAGGTAGACACCTCAAGAGCTGACATCAAACAGACCCTCGCAGTTGTGCTCAAACAAAACAAAGAGATGGCTAGCAGCTGAAGGCTGCCGAGGAAGAGCGCAATGTGACAAAGGCAGAAGATGCTGCCCTTGAACAGTCGCAGGCAGCTTCATCCCTTCCACGCGCGCTGGACAATGCACATATTGGGAAAGGGATCGACTTGTCTGCGATTTTCCTGTCGAAGCAGAGAAGACTGCAACAGGTTGTGGTGTGGCGGGTGCTCAAGTCTGAGTACCTAGAAATTCTCCATAGAGAATTCTTGGGGGCAAGACATCAGCTGCCTCAACGTTCATAAGTCGAGCTTGAGTTCGAGCAGCGAGGACTCTGACAGTGACGACAGTGCTGAGGTGACTCGTGAAGTCCTGATTGTGGATCTCGCAGGCTTGCCTTTGATGTCCCCTTTTGAGCCATAGGACAACTTAGTTAGTAAATTACATGTACAAACTGACTCTCCCCCTTTTTGTGTAAATGCTTATTAATATAAAGTTTTCGAGGGTACCACCCTTGTTTATTCCGTGAATGCTTTGTTTATGCTGGCTTGCTTTTGTGCTTTTCGTTGAGTATTGTGACTAGTGTGTTATGTGAACGACTGCAGCTCGAAACAACAATAGAGGGGTCGAAGCATGAAATGTTTCATAAATTGGAATCGTATTTACAAATAACGATGGAAGGAAACATAAATCTTCATATTTTACGACAAAACAAAACCAGATAAGATATTAAAATGCTAAATAGCTCGTCAAGGGGTAGAATCCTTAGCTTTCGAGGCTAGACGAAAGCATCTTTATATTCACTAAGTAGTAGGAATGAGATGTCTCTTGCTCCCCTTGAATGGTGAGGACTCCCCACGGGGTAGGGAACTTGATTGCCTGGTGGAACGTTAACGGGATGACCTTCATCTCATGGAGCCAAGGGTGCCCCAGTATCATGTTGTAAGGCAAGGGAGCCTCAACCACTTGGCATCGGACCCGCAAGTTCATACCTTGGTGCAAATGTTCAACTCCACCTTACTGTGGGTAGTGAAGCTCTCTCGACTAAAGCCCACGAAGGTCGTGTTGAGGTTCGTTTTTTATCAGAAATTGATTTAAGGCTCTAGGTTAGATTATAATTAGACATCGTGACTTTCAGGAAGGTTTATAGTCCCCCGAAATGGACTGACTTATATTTTATAGATTGAAACAGTAAATTACAAGGGTTTTGACGATTGGAGTCGGAGAATTACAAAATGCGTGCTTCTTGCTACAGGACGCAAATGAGCTACAATATGAAATAAAAATGTTGAATGTGTGACTCTTGCTGACTAGTCATCTAATTATGCACTAAGTACGGGATGGATCTAAATAATCCCTAAGCTGAGGACTCAATTGAAAATAGTTAGGGGCAAATCTACAAAGCGCGTAGAAGAGTTTAGAGTCACGCTTTGGGTGCCATGCTGACTCAGCAAGGGAGTCATTCTGGATCCTTCCTGTATGTGCGCAAGCGTGCAAATGACATCGTGCAGATTTTGTGAGAGAGCTGGAGGATTTTGGGCCGGCAGGTCTCGAGGAGTCAGGCTACTCGAGGGTCTTTATCTTTGCCTTACTTATGGGTCTTGACCTCTTTCTGGGGTCGATGACCAATGTTCAAGACTTTTTTGCCTTATCTAATTTTGACCAGCTGTTGAGCTTTGGACGGTCGAGATCCCGGTTCGATGATCCTGAGATTTTGACCCTCAACAATGGTTCCCTTGTTTTCACGGAGATAAGCAGATGAAAGAGAATCGTTAGTCAAAATCTAAAGGAAATTTTATACTTGTTTTGCATTTTGACGGCTGCTATATTTGTGGTTCTGATGAATTTTCTGTTCAAGATTTAACTAGATAAGGTATAAATTTATTCGACGAGTTGAAAAATTATACCTCATTCAATTAGTCGCGGAGTGTTCGAGTTTCACTTTTTGAGTGGGAGACCTGAAATAGGAACACAATGATAGAATATCAATTCGTTAAGGCTTTAGTTTATCCTTCGATGTCAGAGAGGCCACAGAGGGCTGCTGAAATGTTTAAATTCTGAGGGGATCCACTACCTTCCCATAGAAGTTTATCCTCCAAGTGTATCCGTGCCCAACTCGAGAGGCCGCTGAAGGTTGTTGGAAATTTATACTCATTGGGTATTCAGAATGCGGCGCTCCCTCAGAGTTCTTCTAAGCATTTTCATTCATCACCCCATGATTAGGTGGTAAAAGATCTTGCAGCATCCCGCGCATCGCCGGCAATGAGCTGATAGTACGACATCGCTCAGTTATTCAAACCAAAAGCAAAAAATTCATCGCGGGCCATGAGCCCATGGGGCAACATCGCTCAGGTATTCGAACCAAAGGCGGAAAATTCATCGCAGGCCATGAGCCCATAGTGCGACATCACTCAGGTTTTCAAATCAAAAGCAGAATTAGTTAGGCTAGAGTGGCTACAGGCCAGATAATGAAGGTTGTAAGTTTTTGGCTCGGTCGAGGGGCCGGAGGCTAGCTTGAGAGCATAAATAGTTAAGAGGCTGTTGGCCGATGCTGTCGAGGCAGCAGCCCCGAGTGTACAGATCACAGTGCTAAGTTGTGTCTGAAGTAGTAAATAGTTTGGTGGATCATAGTCACGAGCTATGTCCGAAATAGATATTTGCGAATAAGTCGTGGCGTCGAACCATATTTGGGATGATGCACAAGAGATAGAATAAGAATTCCATTAATTTAATAGAATTCCATCAATAATCGTGAAGATAGATCTCTATCGTGATTGTTCATAAGTCAAATAAGAAATCCATTTGATTGGTTAACATATGATCGAGGGGAATACGTAGCCCCATGTGTGTAGATACAGGTGCTCGATATAGGTGAGCCCAAATAGCCGAGTATAAATAGTAAAAAATGGATAGCTAGGTGCTCGAGATAGAATGGCTTATCTCGTGCAGCCCAAGTATAGGATATTCCAAGAAATCTATAATAAGATTAAGGCAACGATGCAGCCCCGAGTATACGACTACTGAGTTTATCAGTCGAGGACCATCGACCTCAAGTGTCAAACTACACTTAAGAAATCAAATAACCTTGAGGGGGTGATACAACCTCAAGGAGAATATCTTGAATGACTTACCAGTAAAAAGTGTAGTTCGGTTAGCGTTTGTTGGAATTTCGAATTGGAATATAAAGAGGCAAAAAACCCTAATTGCAGACATTTCCCCTGTTTGTATTTCTTGCTTTTGTTTTGTCGATTTCCTACTTATTTTCAGGTTAGCTAAGAAATCTTTGTTTGTTAATATCAATGACGTCTTCTTCTTCCCGTCGTAGGTCTAATTCCTCTTATAGCCTCCTAGCTTTTAAGTCAGGAATCCTCCCAAATCCAAATAAGAGCTTTTCAAAATAGACCTATGCCGAGGGAAATCTCAAGGGTGAGATTGTTTAGGCAAAATCTACGGTTACCCGTCAACAGATGGTGGTTGTGGCTAAGCTTTGTCAGGTGCCCGGTTGGTACTCGGGTATGATTCTCGGTTCCAATGATAGGTACCACCGTCCTCACCCAGGTCACATTTATTTTTGTTTAGCTTTTGTGAATGTGGGAGTGGGGGTCCCCATTTACCCTTTCTTTGTTAGGCTTCTCAACTAGCTGAGGCCTGCGTCGATGCAACTATCTCATTTGGCATGGCGGCATATAGTCACCATGTTCTTTTTTATACCGAGAATGGGCTGGGGGAACCCACTCTCAATGACATTTTTTATTTCTACAATTTGACTAAGGTGCTCAGGGAATGTTACGATTACCTGGCGCCGTATCCAGATGTCCCAAACAAGGGCTTGGTGTGGGAGGCGTTTGGTTACCCCACCGGGTGGAAGAGGGCATATTTCTTTACTGAGGAAGAAATAGGCTCTGTCCCCAGTGCCTTTAGTCCTCTGTTACGCTCTAGTTGGGCCTCTTTTCATTTTTGGGTTTGTCTTTGTTTTGATTTTCTGATGCCTGACCTCGACTGCTCTTCCTGCCGGTGTCAAAAGATCGGCGTTAGAAGGTGAATTGAACAGGAGGGTGTACAAAGCCCTCAGCATTGAGAATCATTACTATGCTTCCCTCGTGCGCGGTAGGATCCTCATAGGCAGGCGACTGGTGGCCCCCATGATGCGTCAACTTGTCAGAATCCTTCGAGCTTCACGCGCAAGAGACCGCAGAAGAAGTTTGCTGAGAGGTGGAGGAGGCCCGCGCACTAGGCACTCCACACACTACCATGGCTCCAAAGAAGCGGACCCAGCTCCCTCGAGTTTTCCATCCTCAGTCTAAAAAATTTCGCATCGACGAGCCTGAGAATGCTCCATTCGCGAGGTTGGCTCTACCGTCGGCCACCCCTACGGGAAAAACAAGCACAAGGTCAAAGAGAGAAAAGTGCATACTTTTTGACGACCTCGAGATGATGGTGTCGGTCGTTCGCGGTAGAGGGTATGGGGATGCCTCCACCCAGACTGAACGAAAGTGCTTCGATGCCCTCGACCTCTTGATCAGGGTGAGTTTCTGCCAGTTTATTTTGCTTTATCTAATAATCCTCTATTGCTGATCACGACACTATTGCAGGGTGTCGAGGGCTCCCGCAGTATCTTCTCTCAGATCGAGAAGGTAGTGGTTGATTGCTCTCGGCTTGCAAAGGAGCTAGAGAAGATTATACAGGAGCGGGATCAGGGCGTCAAAGTGAGGGATGAAGCCCAGCAGCGCTAGTCCTCGGCTGATGCGGCCAAGTCTGAAGCTAAGGAGAGTCTGCCAAAGCCTTCGAGGAGAATTGTATAACAAGTTCAAGGTCAGCATGGAGGCCCTGAACTACACATCCTCACATAGGCATGATGCTCAAAGGGACTTGGCCTTTTGCAAAGAGTGGGTTGGGAAGCTGTGCAAAGAGCTGAGAGAGGCTAAGAAGGATCTCAAGCAATCGCAACATTAGCTCAAAGAAGCTCGTGCAGGTCAAGGCATTGATTTGGATGCTATCTTC
>AYJT01050724.1:0-14733 GCA_001278415.1 Ocimum tenuiflorum
TGTCCCAGTTGTGGAAACATGTACGTCTCTGCCTACCTAATCTATTACAAAGATTTGCAAAGTACAGATATTCAAAGGTGTTATGATGCTCCACTTCTTTGATGTAAGGGACCGCTTCATTTGGTGCTGTGGATCACTCCATTTTGATGACTGAATTAATTCATGTAGGAATTAAGAGAGAGAGGAAAACAAATCTCAAAAGGAATCTTTTGAGATAAAGGGCATATCTTTATCAAATATATTAAGATAAGGAAAAATATTTCTCCTCCATCTTAAATTGATAAGGATAGTGACATATCTTATCGAATCTATTGAGATAAGGAAAAATCTTTCCAAATCTCAAATTTATAAGGATAATTGTGAATCAAGATTATCCAAGATTTATTCCAAAAATTAATTTTGGAAATAATGAATTCACAAAAATCCAAATCTATGTTCAATCTTATTTGAGGCGATGAGATCCGGAGATTTCACCGCCTAGATTCACAACCACCGCTGCGGGACAACAGCCGCCATCGCCAGTTCAGCCCTTAGCCAGCCTCGCCGGACGGCACCAGTGCCGACGTGTGTCTCATACACGCGTGGGCTCAGCGTGCGATCTCCTCACGCGTAAGTGACCGCCGCCGGCCGGCACATGCCATGCTGTCCCCTTCGCCACCGTCGCCGGCTGCTGGCCCATGTGCATGAATTGTGCACGTGCCCATTGTGCCATTGTCGTTCTTCGCTCTATTTTTCGCCATCAATTTGTCTTTGGTACTCCGATTTACAATGAAATAAAATTACATTGAATATATGCATCCTAATTTTACATCGGAATTGAAATCTAACCATGGATTTTCTCGTGGTGCAAAACCAAAACCAAAAAACGAACAAAATACAGTAGGCGCCACCCCCTTTGGGTTTCTATGATTTTTTCACATTAATTTTGTTATGATTCTTAATCACAAGCCTTTATTTATAAAGGACTTAGTGGGCTTTTCCTAATGGGCCTTGGATTCCTTAGATAAAAGGTTATTGGGCCAACCTAGGGACCAATTACAAGAAAATAGAGTAGGTCTATCAATATATTAATTTTTCCTCAACTGTGATTATTGCTTATATCTCATTTAGGATTACCGATCATGCAATCTACTGCGATCTCGTACACGCTACATGATCTACCCTAGATATTCGAGATAAACGGACTAGTTGTCATATGAAACACATGGAAATAGTTAATTTTTTATACAACATAAACAAAATTATGTTTACGTATACTACAATCTAATAGATTACCACCAGACAGACCGGTGGAGTTTACCATCGATCTCAAACTAGGAGCCACACCTATCTCTAAAGCACCCTACCAAAGGAACTACAAGAGCTTAAGATACAACTTCAGGAGTTACTGGGGAGCTTAAGATACAACTAGGGTTCATCCGACCAAGTGTCTTACCCTGGGGATGTGTATCGATTATCGTAAGTTGAACAAATTGACAATTAAGAATCGATAACAAATTGACAATTAAGAATCGATACCCTCTCCGAGAATTGATGATCAATTTGATCGGTTAAAAGGAGCAAGCGTCTTTTTAAAAATATATCTTAGATTTGGTACCACTAGTTGAAAATTCGAAAAGAAGATATACCCAAAACTGCTTTCCAAACCGGATATAGGCATTATGAGTTTGTAGTGATGCCATTTGGCTTAACAAATGCGCCAGCAGTGTTCATGGACCTCATGAACCGAGTGTCTCACCCCTACCTTGACAAGTTTGTTTTGGTGTTTATTGATCTTAGTATACTCAAAAAACGAGGAAGAGCACACTGAGCATCTAAGAATTGTTTTAGGAACCTTTAGAGCAGAGAGCTTGTACGCAAAGTTCTCTAAATGTGAATTCTGGTTTAGAGAAGTGCATTCCTTGGACATATTGTGTCAGCAAAAGGAATCAAAGTTGATCTAGCAAAGATCCAAGCAATCAAAGAATGAAATCCCCTACAACACCCAACGTGATACAAAGTTTTCTCGGATTGGCAGGATACTATCGTAGATTTATAGATGAATTCTCCAAGAGTGCTAAGCCTATGACTCAATTGTTACAGAAGGGAACCAAGTATGAATGGTTGGAGGAATGTGAAGCCAGTTTCCAAAAATTGAAAGAGTTACATAGTACAACACCAGTTCTGGTTATGCTGGAACCAGATGAGGAATACAAGGTATACACCGATCGTCCAAGAACGGACTAGGATGTGTACTCATGCAAGATAGGCGAGTGATTGCATATGCATCTAGGGAGTTGAGGCCACACGAGCTGAACTATCCGACTCACAACCTGGAGTTAGCTACAATAGTTTATGCGCTCAAGATCTGGAGACACCATCTATATGTTGTGAAGTGCTCGATTTACACCGATCACTAAAGCCTAAAATATTTCTTTGAGCAGAAAGAGTTAAACATGAGGCAAAGGAGATAGCTTGAATTGGTTGAGGATTATGATCTCACGATCATTACCACCCTGGTAAACCCAACACCGTAGCAGACGCACTCAGTCGAAAGAGTGCAGCTCAATTGAACTCAATTTTAATGTCAGAAGCGAAATTGATTAAGAAAATAGAAAAGTTAAAATTGGAAGTAATAATGCCCACTGACACTATTGAGAGTGTTATAGCCGCTTTAACAGCTACCCCTGACCTACGAGAAAGATTAGATAGTGCTTAGAGAAAAGATAAGGCACTTGAGCGAATTCATGCCAAGATTCGCATTGGCAAAAATAAGAACTATCAAGAGGCAGCTGATGATGTTATTCTATGGAAAACTGTGTGCTTGCAAATGAGGAACTGAGAAATGAGATTCTTAGTGAAACACATGATACCCCGTACACCACAAACCCCGGGAGTACTAAGACGTTACAAGATTTGAAGATAATGTTTTGGTGGGACCGAATGAAAAAGGACATTACGTTGTTTGTCAAGAGATGTCTAGCTTATCAGCAGGTGAAGGCACTACTACGTCAAAGGCCTTACGAAAAGTTGCAGCCACTCGAAATTCCTGAGTGGAAGTGAGAAGATATTACGATGAATTTTGTTACTGGCCTTCCTAAGTCTCAACGAAGGAATACTGTGAACTGGGTGATTGTGGATAGATTAACCAAGAACGCTCACTTTATTCCTATCCGAGTCACTTATGGAGCCGATAAACTAGCTCAGTTGTATGTTTGAGAAATTGTGAGACTGCACGGAGTACCGAAGACGATTACATCAGATCGTGATGCCAAGTTCACATCTCGATTTTGGATGAGTATGCAAACTAAACTGGGAACGAGATTGAATTTCAACACTGCATTCAATCTACAGACAAATGGATAGTCTGAGAGAACAATTCAAACCCTGGAAGATATGCTAAGAATGGTGATTTTGGACCGAGGAGAGAATTGGGAAAAGATACTCCCATTAATCGAGTTCGCCTAGTACAACAATTATCAAGCAACCATTGGGATGGCTCCTTATGAAGTATTGTATGGAAGGAAGTATAGGTCCCCACTCTACTGGGATGAGGTAGGTGAGAGACGCGTACTTGGACCAGATTCGGTCAGAGAAATAATTGAAATCATCCTTCAGATTCGAGGAAGGATTAAAGAAGCTCAGAACAGACAAAAATCATATGTAGATACTCGTCGAACTATGCTCAATTTTGAACTAAGAGACAAGGACTTTTTGAAAGTCTCACCGAGCAAAGG
This sequence comes from Ocimum tenuiflorum, assembly GCA_001278415.1. Classification (NCBI taxonomy): domain Eukaryota; kingdom Viridiplantae; phylum Streptophyta; class Magnoliopsida; order Lamiales; family Lamiaceae; genus Ocimum; species Ocimum tenuiflorum. The sequence continues at coordinate 3,717 of AYJT01050724.1, forward strand.
GGTAGTTCATTTCGGAGCAGCAGGTAAGTTTAAGCCCTGATTTATTAGACCCTACGAGATACTGGATAAGGTAGTCCATGTAGCCTACAGGCTAGCATTGCCACCTAGCTTTGGAAATGTCCACAATGTTTTCCACGTGTCGCAACTGCGTAAATATGTTTTTGATCCTAAACAAATCATTTGACATGAAGAAATACACCTGATCTCATCTCTTCAGTACGAAGAAAATCCAGCCACAATTTTGGACCGCAAGGAACAAATTCTGAGAAACAAGACCATACCGTTCGGGAAGGTTTTGTGGAGAAATCACGATCACGAAGAGGCAACTTAGGAATTAGAAGAGAAGATGAGAAAGGAATATCCCAAACTATTTGAAGCTTAACAAAGTTTTGGGACAAAATATTTGTAACGAGGAAGGAATGTAATACGCAGAAATTTTATATAAGGAAATTATTTATTTTCCATTTATAGTAATTACTATTTATAGTAAGTTGAAAATTAGTTATTAAATTACTTAAATCAATTATTCCATTTTCTCATTTACACTCAAAACCAGCTTCAAAAGGTCGAATAAGAGTGAGAAAGTGTGAGTGAACTCAAAGGAGTGAGTTTGATCGTCGGAATTCACAGATGATGATCGTCGATGATGATCCATTGTGTTTTAATGTTTAAATCGTGTATATTTATGTTCTATGATGTTTGGGGATCGTGACTATATGTTCTAATCATGTTTTGAGTGGTTGGATTGTAGATACTTTGCCTAAAAGAAACTCAGTCCGCCATTAATGGCGTTAATGGCGGAACTGGAGAGGTCGATCAGACCGATTGAGTGGCTGATCGAGTCGATCAGGCCGATCGATGCCCAATCGAGTCGATCAATGCTCGATTAGGCCGATGGATACCCGATCAAGCCAATCAATACCTGATCGAGTCTCACCTTTAAAACTTTGCCAAATTCTACATTAATCAATCCTAAACATCCATATACATATATACTAACCGTACAAATCAAAATCAATTGAAACCCACAGTCGGCTTACGCGAACAAAATTTTCTGAAATTTGTGATTTCAAATCAAACCTCTTAAATTACAGATTCTTTTTAATCAACTTTTATGAGTGAACCTATTTTTTGAAATTCCCAGACCGACTGGCACACAAATCGAGAAAATACCAAAACATGTCACGCAACCGTAGAATCCAACAAAACCTCACTTTAACTTAATCAAATCATATCTCGAGCTGGACAATCCCTAGCAAAGCTCGATAATACCCCTCAGGGACTTGACTTCCGTCGGTACCTTAACCAACGGGATACACGATCAGTAATATTAAGCTAATATAATTAAGCGATTAAGGTTTGTTAAGCAGCGAATCTTGATATAGTGATTCATAATTCGCAAAACGCGACCAGTAAAAATTAGCAGATCTCGAACACCCAATTTGCACGAGGATCAAGGTGGGCTTTTCTTACTTATTAAACAAAACATGATACAAACTGCGTTTTATTTCCAAAAATGAAATGAAAGCATGATTTATTTTTCTAAAAAGTGTCATGGCCTAAAAATATTTTTTTATGCTATCTGATGAGTGATATGATTGAATTGGACGAATCGGGCATCAATACGAATGAGGTGTTGGGGCTAGTGCACTACGTGTATGTCGATCAGTGAGGACAAGTTCCTACTGACACCGGACATCGAGACATTGAAGGAGGCCCACTTCCTGGATCAGGCAAATGATAGCATAAGTATTTATAAATGGCGTTGAGGACGTAAAATAACCTGTAGGTTTCTCTAAAAATGTTTTGTGCTCACAAGGCGGATTTAACTAAAACCCTTATGTGTCACCAAGATGCTCAGTATGACATTCAGAATTATGTATATATCATTTCGGGCATTTGTTCACTGAGTACAATCAATGTACTCAGCTCTTGGATGTATTTCTAAATGTGCAGGTTGAGCAGCGGATGAAGGTGGAGGGTGCCAGAGCTAAAATAGCCTATTATTAAATAAGGCCCCGGGTTTCATATCGTCGTATATGTTACCCAGTCATTGTCTTTTGCTGCTACTTTTACAACTCTGATAACCAAAACCGGTCTATGTTATTTTTGCTGATATAAACTTCTGATAATATTATGTATCTTAAGACCCAGATTCAAATATCAAACTATTGTCTTTGATGTTATGATGAAGTTATAAATTACTATGCAACTTAATATATTTGTTGCACCGAATCACACCCATATTGTTTATGTGCATCGCGGCCCGACGGACAGGCTCGAGCCAGGGGCGTGACATTACTACCATTAAGCAGGATGTGTTTCGAGTGTTATATTATGTTTTCCCTATTGATTTAGTTGTATCCCACTTTGAGACCTACACTTAATATGGCGATGGGATTTTTTGGCTTTGGTGTGAGGGGTGCTAACCTAGTTAGGATTCCTTTACATGCCTTCGGTGTGATGCCATGACAGCCAGTGTGGGTGTGCTGACCTAGTTAGGATACCGACACTCCACTCGAGCACTATGCCCACAACTTTTTTCCCCATTCTGTTTATTGTTGTATCTTGATGTGTGTTGCTTTTGTTGATGGCTCAATTTGGCTTTGGTTGTCATTTGTTTTGTCTGGTTGTGTTGAGCTTAGGTACAAGTTTTGATCAGGACTGTTACAGTTTACTGTTGTTAAGTTGCCCTTTTCTAGTGCTTTTCTGTTGTTGCCCCGTTTCATTTTTCCTTTTGGTTTGTACTTCTGTTTAGGATTTGATTAGGGTTGGTATGGTTTTTGCAGCCATTATACTGCCCGTTTTTGTATCCCTTGAGTATGTCCAAATTTTGGTTGTACTGCCCTCGTTGGCAAATTCATTTATTTATTTTTTTTGCATTCTTTTTTTTTTAGTGAGTACAACTAACAGAACTATGTAGTTCATAAAGTAATGTTAGATAATAATGACATCAAACTAGATATATATTGATTAATTGAAGGGCATCTTTAATTATGTAAATGATAAACCTAAATTTTAAATAAGTTCACTATTCTCAATTATAAACTATTGTTCTGTTCCCACACAGAATAAAATTCAAATCCTTTTGCAAATATATCTATCAGTTTCACAATAATTTGCAGATAACCTAGCACACAATTTTTCATCCAGAAATAACATTAAATTCAGAAATTGAGGAAAAGTTGATAAATTAAAAGTCGTCTAAAACAATCGCTTAAACATAACTTTATACAATGATATAAGTTATAAATACAATCATAATGTTAATCTACATACTGAAAGGATTATGTCAATTTCAATTGAACATATAAAATTCATAAGTTTTCACTATATGACAATTACGCTGAAAATCAATAATTCAATGGAATTACATTAATAATTGATTTTTATTTCATAAAAATTTCTAAGTGGAATTTGTTTCTTAATTCGACAATCTGCCCATAACATATAAAAATTAATCCACCCAATAACATCAATGATTGTGATTATAAGTGCCTCTTGACAAAACCCGAACTCATAAAATTACAACATACTAACTGGAAAGAAAAAAATAAATTACCGATTTACTTTTCATTTGTGTTTCAGAAATTTTGTGTGTTATATATTTTCGTAAAAACTGTAGCAGACGATGCACGTCAACTTACAATTCAATATTCAGTCAATAATGTCTTAAATATCAATCCTCGGACATTACATATATAATGATCAAAGAGAATTAGAGGAGAAAATAGTGAGAAAGTGCAAATACAAAGGTGGTTTTTAGTTTTTCAAAAAATATGTCTATCTATTTTACAATCTCTACAACATATGCATAGGTAATAGCATTAAATATATCAATATAAATAATGTACACAATAGAATAAAATATTTATACTAGGGAATCGAACACTGATGTTAGAAATTATTATATTTTGAATTATATCAAATACCATTAGTATAGAACTGATCTTGGAATATAATTTTTGTATAGGACTGAATTGTAATAACTTAGGTTTGTGGAGAGTTGAAACTGGAAGAATTCAAGACCTGAAGTCTAAGAAAATCAAGTTCAACTGGAGTCCATAATTGGATCCTTACAAACCCAGTTATGAGATATTTCAAGTAGTTGTAGTAAGACCACAGCTGACTCTATCCAGCTATAGTAAAGACCACAACTGATCAAGTCAGTTGTGAAGTACACAGCTGATAGTTCAATCAGAACTAACAACTGAAAAGACAAGTTGACTCCCGTAGCTGACTTTAAAAAAAGTTCGTGAGAACTTTTTAGTTCAAGTCAGCTATCCAGTCCAATTGTCCTTCGATCAACTGAGAGATAAAAGAGGAATTCCAGAGTCGCTCAAACCAACAGCAGAGCTGACTTTCAGAAGACTTACCTTAAACGGTAGTTAGACAGCTTGTTATTATCCAGCGGACAATAACCACAGCTGACTGACCGGTGGATAAAAGACTGCTAAAACCTGCAGAAAGGAGATCAACAACCATAGTCGACTAATGCTTGAAAGCGACCAGTCGTCCTTCGCTCCCAACAGCTACTATTAAAACCATGGCCTATAAATAGAGGAGTCACAAATCTGAGATAGGTATTGAACCAAGTACGCTACAACAACGACTAATTCTCAAGCTCACTCTCTCTCTCTCTCTAAAGCTCTTACACTTTCCAATTTTCTATACTCGAGACCACTGGAGAACCAGCAGCTATTCACAACTAAAGGTTTCCAAGACTAACTGACTTCAGTCTAAGAGAAATCCAACCATTCTACGTTCGTGAAGGGAACTCAAACCTTCATCCTGCAGAACGAGAGGCCTAGGAATTGGATTTCGATAAAGCTTTGAAGTTCCCTCGTGCTTGTGACCAAGAGCAGAGGAAGCTCTCCGTTATAGAAGATAGGTGATTGTATCCGTATTAAAACACCGTATATAATCATCTATAGCGAATTTCCCTTCGTAGAAAAAGAAGAAAGTACGTAGGATAATTATATCTGAACCTCTATATATCCTGTCTTATTTACTTGTTTTCAGTTTTTAATTTGATTATTATATAGTTGATTTGAAACTCAGCTACCATCAGTAGCTGGTGTATAACTGCAAGTAACATACTGATCCTATTCGTTAACAACATTTTTAAAGAACCAGCTGACTTGCTCACAATTCAGTTGAGACATACAAAGGGCCTACTTTAATTTCCCAATTTTTTATACGCTTCTACAACTTGTGTTAAATTCTGATTTGGGACCAACAAGTGGTATCAGAGCAGTTGGTTCACAAGACTAACAATTTTGAGTCACTAAGGACCAGATCGATATTCCTTACGAGTGTTGCAAGCAGGATCTTGGTGTTAAAGAGAAGAGATGGCTTCGACAAGCAGATTGCCCAAGTTTTTGGTGGAAAACTATGCCAGCTGGAAGAGACGTGTCAAAGCTCATCTTCTAATCCAGCATGAGGACATGTGGTAGATTATCATCGAAGATCAATCAGAATAGAGAAGGTCAACACCGACTGCCAAAACAATGGTCAACCGGAATACATAGAGAAGCCACAAGAATGGACGGGAGAAGACAAATGCCGACATCAACTGGAGTATCTAGCTCAGGACATCATCTTCTCAACCCTTGATGAAGATCGGATGAAGGATATTGCTCACTACTACACAGCCAAGCAAATATGGGATTTTCATGAGGAGTTGTGCAAAGAATCCAAGCAAATCATCGGAAAAAAACTCTAGGTATATGTTGAAAAATATGAATCTTTTGCCATGTTAACTGGTGAATCAGTCAACGAGATGGAGGCCCAATTCAGCTCCATCGTAAGTGAGCTAATAGCTCTGGGTCGCATATACCCAGTTGTTGAGTTAAATGCGAAGATCTTGGTGAGGATGCCAAGAGAGGACTGGTTTGTAAAGGTCACTGCTCTTAAGAAACGTGACTTGTCAAAGTCAAAGATGCCGACCAAGGATGTGTTTGCATCTCTATGAGCACACGAGTTTTGACATAGGTCGTCTAAATGAGCACGATATTAAGAAGAGTACCCAACAGTTATCAAACTTGGAGGATGCGGCCTTGTTTGCAAAGAAGACATTTTCACCACGCACGCCACCGCGACCACAGTTTATAGCACCAGTCGCTGCTCCAGCTGATAGACCCTCATTGTCAACTGAGAAGTCTCCAGCCAACGTAGTTCATGAACTGGACGAATAGATGCATATCCTCACTAAGAAACTGGATAAAGCTAGGAGCAGAGTCGTGGCAGCTGCTCAAGAAGAAAAAAGACGAAGAAGCCGTAGTTTCCAAGAAGGCAACAGTGCACATGTTTTGAGAGCAACTCTCCCAATCATCTCAAACATAATTTCCCTAAGGTGGGAGAGGATGAGCGAGCTAAGCTTAAGAAGAGTTTCCAAAGAAGGGTGTCAAAGGCATATGCGGAAGCCATGATGACAAGAACTGGGATGTCAGACATTCCCTACGACGATGATAATCTAGATTCTGAGTCAGCTGCCAGTTTAGATGATGATGAACCATTGGTGGCATTCATGGCTAACATCAGAATGGAAGAGACTAAAATAGCCCTAACCTCAATTGATAAAGAGATAACTGACTCTTCCTTGACTTTGCATATGTCTGAGCATGAAACTGAGGACTCAGAATTATATCATTCTGACTCTCAGGATCTTACTTTAGAATCATTGTCAAAGAATTTTAATTATATGTGCAAATTACAAAGTCAAATTTCTCATGAAAATGCTCCCTTAAAGGAGCAAGTTTTAAAACTAACTGTCGAACTAAACAATGCTCAATCATTGAAGGCAGTTACTGAAAATCTTCGGGAAGAAAACTCAGCTTTAAAATTTGACTTCAAAAATCTTACATCTGAGTTGGAATCCCTATAAACATAAAACCTCGAGCAAGAAAAACTACTTTTTTCCTTTAATAAAAGCTCGAAAGATTTAGATCATTTGATCAGTCTTCAGAAACCCAGTACAGAAAAAGGTGGATTAAGTCTTGATCCATCAAATTTGAATGACAAAACTGATCTTTGTATGAAAAAGGGCAAAGAGAAGATAGTGTTCCAGCCAGCTGAAATGCCGGTTAAAACACTGACGAGCCAGTCATCTAGGCTAGCTGCAGCTTCTAAAGTAGCTCAACTGAAAGTGGTCCGGCTGGCTAAAAGGTCAGCTGTCCTCCCCAAGGCTACTTAGCTGAAGGCAACTCAGCTGACTAGGACACCAGTTGCTTCTCATCCCAGTTATGCTAAGGCTAACTGTAGACAACCCAGTTATGGAAAACCTAACTAGAGACCCTCATCCAACCAACAACCCCAAAGGTAAGTACTCAGGAAACCTGAGTCTAGTTGGCAATACGGAAGGGTTAATGGCCAAAGGTTAGGATTTAATCCAAAGACACCCAAGGCAGTTGTCCGCACATATCTGGGGCTAGCTCCCCGAGGTTCTACGAAGAACTCAGTTCGCAAGCAGAACTCACACACTAGTGCATATTTTGGTATAAAACATCACAATTGTGTGCATTTTGAGAAAATAAAGAAAAAGAAGGCAGTGAAACAACCTATCCAAGTGGTCAAAGGATTGAAAATTAAACAAGTGGGATTCCCAAAGGATTCATGCATGTGTTGACTCCTCAGGACCCGAAATAAGACGGTTACCTAAACCCTCTTCTCTGCGACTGCAGGTTGGGGACACGAGCAGCCAGCCGTGAAGTATTTGGATATTAGACAGCGGTTATTCAGGGTACATGACTGGCATCAAAGAAATCATGTTAAATCTCGTAAAAGTCAATCGCCATCAGTTATATTCGGTAAAAACTCCAAGGGCATGATTGTTGCATCTTGGACAGTTACAATTAATGGAGTAACCTTGCATGTTGTCTCACTAGTTAAAAATCTCAATCATAATCCTGTGAGCATCAGTCAAATTGGAGAACACAGATTCAAGACATTATTTGGTAAGAATGAGTGTTATATCAAGGACAAAATCTCCAAGGAAGTAGTCCTCAAAGGAATCAGAAAAGGAGGACTATATACAGTGGACTGGAAAAGTGGCAGCTCTAGATCCTGCCTTGTTTCCCGGAGCTTGATGTAAATCAGCTGGTTGTGGCATAAGAGGCTAAATCACATGAATTTCAAGACAATCAACTACCTGGTGATGCACAACCTAGTTGAAGGTCTGCCAGCTGAAGTGTTAAAGAATGAATGAGTGTGTGGAGCTTGCTAGCTGGGTAAGCAAATGAAGACTTACTTCAAAGGAAAGACAATGGAGCCCAGCACTTCACGAGTACTAGAGCTACTACACATGGATCTATTCGGGCTAGTTACTACCCAGTTAGTTGGAGGAAAGAGCTATACCCTGCTGGTTATAGAAGAATTCTCAAGATTCTTATGGGTGGAGTTTATGAGGAGCAAAGCTAAAGTGAAGATAGCACTGCAGAACTGGTCCTTAAGGTTCAGAATGAGAAGAGCTGAAAGGTTACAAGGATCAGATTGGATAATGGAACAAAGTTCTGCAACGAGCCAGTGATGGACTTCTGTACGGATCAAGGAATCAGTCATGAGCACTCAGCTACCAGGACACTGCAGTAGAACGGCCTTGCAGAGAGGAGGAATCAGACTGTGAAGGAAGCTACACAAATCATGCTATCTGAGACCAAAAAATTGATCAAAGCTACTAGGCTGAAGCAGTCAGCTTAGCTGGCTACCCTCAGAACCACAGTTGCCTCAACCTGAGATTGAATAAAACACCCTATGAGGTGTATAAAGGTCGTAAGCCTTCTCTGATTCATCTCGAAGCTTTTGGTTGCCCATGTTATATCCATAATAATGGTAAGTCAAAGTTAAACATATTTTCTCGTAAAGCTGATAAGGGTGTATTCCTGGGATATGGATACCCCTCTTACAAGGCTTTTGGGATGTTTAGCAAGACAACCCTTCTTGTGGAAATAACATGTAATGTAATTTTTTATAAGTCTACTCTAGTGCGCAAGAACACTGCAGAACTGTCTGTCCAGAAGCCAATCATGCTGAAGTTCAGTTAGGTAACACTCGTTGTGTGCAACTAACTGAACCAACTAGGTATACTTCTGGAACTCCAGCTCAGGATTCAGTTTCCTCAGTCAAAGTCCAAACGGTTGAGAGGGTCTTTGATGCAGAAGTTCTCGCTGAGACCTTAGAAGATACCTCAATCCACAGCACAACCCAAGGTATAACTTAGGCAAGGGAAACTACAACTGGAGTTGGATGCCCAACTGAAGAAGCACCACAACAGTTCAACCAGTTCCACCTGAACATGTATCTGGAACCTCAGATCCTAAAGAGAAAGTTGTGATGGAGGAAGCCAATGGAACCCCAGTTCTTGGAGAAAGAACTGTGATGGAGGAAGCCTCTGGAACCCTAGTTTTGGAGGAAGAACTGTGACGGAGGACTTGCACACAACTGACAACCTGGTGGATATCCCAGTTGCAGCTGCACCCATCAATGCAACTGAGAGACAGTTAATCGCAGTTGAAGTCATTCAACCCCCACTATAGCTCAGACACCATCCAGATGAAGATATCCTAGATGATGCAGCTGATCCAGTTCACACAAGGTCTTGGGAAGCATTCTTCACTTGCTTCCTATCTCAGATAGAGCCGTCCAAGCTGGAGGAAGTCCTAGCCTCTCCTGACTGGATTTTAGCCATGTAAGAAGAGCTAGTTGAGTTCATTCGCAACAATTTTTGGTACCTGGTAAATCGTCCTACGCATCACAAAGAGATAGGTACCAAGTGGGAATTCAAGAACAAAAGAGATGAAAATGGCATTATTACTCGCAACAAGGCAAGATTGGTGGCTAAGGGATATGCACAATACGAGGGCAATGACTTTGATGAAACATTTGCCCCAGTTGAAAGACTTTGAGCAATCAGACTATTTCTACCCTATGCAGCTCATCTCAATTTCATTGTTTATCAAATGGATGTGAAGAGTGTAAGAATACGGAAACTGAATTACGATTCGTTTTGCCTGGACCGGATTTCGGGTACCATAACTTATCATACATCAGTTATTTTTCCTAACATACATCTAGAAATTGTAAGTACATCACAGGATTTGTGAAATATGTACTTCCGAATTTGGTGCAAAGATCGCCTATGGATGTAGTATTTTACTCCAAAATTAGGTTATGAGTTGTTGATAATCGATCTTTTTACATGTGTTCTAATTGAGTTTCGTCGTTGTTTAAGTCCTTGTTTGTGTCGCTTTCGACCGATTATCATTGTTTTGTGTTTGTCTTGTGCTTCATTCTTGTTTTTCCTTGTTTTGTTGGTTTTAAGGTGAAAACTTGAATTTTTGGAAGAGTCTCGGGTCGTCGGTACCAAGCCGACAACCGTCGGTTAGAATCCCATCGAGAAAATGATGAAATAAAGTTCTCGGGTTGACGGGAGCATTCTCGTCGATTACTCTCAGGTCGCCGATTGGAGAAGGTCGCACGTCGGGAGTGGCCGTCGAGTTGAGCGGTCGATCGATGGTTCGGTGCCATCGGTCGATGACTTGGTAAAATTTGGGCCTCTGGCCCAAATCCACGGGATTTTGACCTAGATTTTCCCAAACCTATAAATAGGGGTTCAAGTGGCGGGATTTGCAGCTTTGGATCCTAAGTTTTAGACTTAGTTTTATTTCATATTTTTAGTATAGTTGCACTTTACTTGCCAGTTACAACCATTCATCTATTCGGATCGTGATAACCGGATTGTGGATTTTTATTTCGCCTTCATTTACATTCAACTAAGTTTATTTATTTCACTTTTGTAGTTAATCAATTTATGCTTTCATCTATTGCTTTCGATTTATTCGCTTCCATGAGTAATTAGATTTATCTGGTGGATTCCAGAGTTTGTGTTACGAATAATGGTTTGAATGAATGACTTCATTACCAATAAGTTTTTGAATCTTTCAATTTTCATTTTTATTCCGCTGAACCAATCAAAAGTTTTTTTTCAATGAGTTATAAATTAATGTTCTTTGAATTAAAA
>AYJT01050725.1:0-15487 GCA_001278415.1 Ocimum tenuiflorum
ACTGAGGAAGTTGGAACGAGGATGTCGTAGAGGACGGATCTTGATGCAAGTCAGCTGGAGGAGGAGATAGAGCAGCTTGAGGAGCATCCTCGATCGGGAGTCCTTCTCTCTCATTAAGATTAGGGAGCCTAGACTGGAACTCAACTACAGGCAGTTCTGGAGGGTAGGGATATGCTGGTTAGCTTCATCGGAGCAGCTGGTCTCTGCTCCATCCCGTTGTTCATCGACAGCTACTGCAGACTTAGCAGTTGGAGATTTTTCAACTTCTGGGGTGGGGGACTTCCTTGGATGATCCACATCAGCCTCATTATCTTTCTCACCAGCTGATGCAGAGTGCTGGGAGAAGGTCGGAAGGTGCAGAGCAGCTGATGGATCCGGCTGCAGAGATGGTTGAGTCTTAGTTGGCTCCTAAATCTGACTTGGTTGGGAGATGAACTGAGCTAGAGGGGCTGGATCGGATTACAATCCCCTTAGAGGATTGAATGGGCTCACCAAGACGCTAGGCCCTTCATCAATTTGCCTCTTAAAAGGCAGCTCGTCAGAATTGACAGTCATGCGGTAGGAAATGATATCCTTGATCCACTGAATGAGCTCCCCTTTCTTTACTAGCCTGGTCAGCTCATGTCCAAGCCATTTCTGTAGCCATAACTCCTCATTCTTCTAGAAGGTATACCCGAACCTGGCTAGGTGAATGACCAAATCATTCAACTCTATGGAGAATCACCAGAACAGATACCTTTGCACCTTGACAGCTTCTTGAAGGGTGAGCTGGACTATTGGATGGTCGATGCTGCCCAACTGTTGCAGCTCCTTCAGGAATGAGTCAAGCTTCGACTAAGCTTGAGCCTCCATGAGCTCCTCTGATGGCTGACTCCATCTGATGATGTCTAGGTTTTTGGAGTCGTAGGGGAGGAGAGGCAAGCACCAGTCAATGATGCGCTAGCATGTATGGAAGTCATACGGATGGCCGGTACGAGGTATGAGCACCAAGTTATCTTGAGTGGGGACCATGGAGAAGGCATCCGATCTCTGGTCACATGGATGGTGAGAGGGCTGGTTGACAGCAGGTTCTTCTTCACGAAATTCGTCAACTAGCTGCACGAGGGAGTCGGACTGAGTCCCTTTGTTGCTAGCCCATTGCAGCTTCCTCTTGATTTTCTTTGGAGCAGCTAGCTCCATCGTAAGTACGGCTGACACTTTCCTTTGTGTCCTGACAACTGACCTCATTGCCCTTGGGGTAGGGACTGGTTCCTGGACGACTGGCTTGGTAGTGGAAGCACTCCTGCCTCTACCAAGGAGGACCTTCTCCAGCTCTCTGAATTTAGCCTCCTCAGCCGCCTTCTGCGTAGCTAAAGCAGCTTCCCTTTGCTGCGAGCTAGTAGGAGGGTCAGCGATGCGGGCTACCATCTGCCCGACATGTGGACTGGGGGGAGGACTATACTGTTCGTCTGAGGCTGTCTGGACAACTGGTTTATGGGGTCGTTTAGCCTTGGGGTCTCGACCAGGCTTCTTCTTTGCTGATGGGGGGATGAAGGCAAACATCCCCAACTCATCTCAGGCCCGACAGCTGGCATTACTGCCTCCAAGATATGGCTGATGGCCAGTCTATAGTGTACATATTTTTCGTAAACATGTTTGGTAGAAATGGTGTGATTCCCACGGACATTCTCCTGCATATTCTCAAAGATGCAGTCTACCTAGTTGCCCTTCTTGCCATCATCTATGACCATCATGGGCCTATATTTCTTGCTGGATAGCTCCGATTTCATCCCCAGGTCACATACGATTGCCTTGTTGACCACGTCCAGCAGAATTTGGTAGATAGGTTTTAGAGAACCCTTAGGGTTTGGAGCTTGAACTGAATCTACCCCTTTTTGTCTTCCTTCCACCCGTTCTATTGGGATTTTTCAGCTTTGGGGGTCCCAGCCAGGTAGGTGGGGATGTAGACCCCATCTATAGATAACTCAAAGTGCTGGGCAAGGAAGGTAGGAGATATGGTGATCCTGGTCCGGTAGACCTTGGTTGTGAAGGATTGACAGTTGTCTTGAATGACTGCCCTCTTGTAGAATTCAGCTACAAAATCCGGGTAGAAGCGGCATGGTGTCGAGGTGACGAACTAGAGTACCCCAGACCTCTGAAGGTCTCTCTACAGTTTCTTGATGGGCTCGGGGTAGTCTCATCATTGTTATGAAAAGGGGTGTGAGTTTACGACTGCGATTTTAGGCCAGAGAAGCTAAGGTGGCAAGAGGAATAGCCACCAAAATATTCTTTGCAAATTGATCTTGGGAAACTAAGGCCATTGAAGATGTCGAAGGAAAGGAATTTGGAGAGGATCTGGGTGAAGGGTTTCTGAATAAGGTAGGGTTTGAATGCAGGGAAATTGAAAGGTTGATCATGCATGGAAAAATTCCTTTTATAGAAAGGAGAAGTCCTTCGACGACTACGATTCATTCGGTGAATAAAAAATCAATGGACTGGATCGGGTGTGCTGAGATCATGCGGGAAAGATGTTCCAGGCACGTCCAGTCAAAACAGTCAGTTTTCCACGTGGCAGCTCCTGATTTGTTCATAACTCGACTGGTCACTGTAGGCATTAAATACAATCATATTTGAATTTTGAATTAAATGATATCAAACTCAGGACATAAATGCCCTTTCAACATATACTCCCCTCAATAAATGAAGTTATGATTGATATCTTACACTAACTGCGTAAGGATAGGCACACGGCTGAGAGCTTGGACTCAGTTGTCATCTGACTAAATAACTGACAACTAATTGATCAATGAACGTCCCATTCAGAGTGATCAATTCACCAACCAACAATATCCTAGGTCAGTTCTTAGTCCCTCAGCTGAGAGCTAGGACTTAGGTGACTAAACCCTTAGAGGTATCGTACAACTAAGAACTGGAATTCAACTGTCTTTTTATTTTAAGCGGATTGATACAACTGAGAGCTTGGACTCAGGTGGTTTCTCCCTTCAACAGAATTTGAGAACTGAGAGTTGGGACTCAGTTTAGATTTTCTTCAGCTATCATATCCAGCTCCAGAAGACCAAGCTGGATACATAGATCTTTGAATTTGCTTTCTTGAAGAGGTTTTGGTGAAGATGTCAGCTAACTAATCTTCAGTCCTCACATAAGCTATCGATATGTCTTTCTTCGTGACATGATCTCTGATTAAGTGGTGACGAATATCGATATGCTTGGTTCGTGAATGGTGAACTGGGTTTTGAGTGATAGCAATGGCGCTATTGTTATCACAGAAGATGGGTACAACTTCAATTTCCACCTTGTAATCTCTTAGTTATTGCTTGATCCAAAGCATCCGAGCACAGCAGCTTCCAGCAGCTACGTATTCCGCTTCAGCTGTTGAGGTGGAAACTGAGTGTTGCTTCTTGCTAAACCATGATATCAGCTTATGACCAAGGAACTCACAAGTTCCACTAGTGCATTTTCGATCAATTCTGCGACCTCTAAAATCAAAATCTGAGTACCCTTTCAGATCCAAATTTGTCATCCCTGAGATACCAAATCCCAAGGGTTTTAGTGCCCTTCAAATATCTGACAATCCTCACAGCTGCATCTATGTGTGATTTATTTGGATTAGCTTGAAACCTCGCACAGACTCCAACTGCATAACTGATATCTAGTCGACTGGGAATTAGATACAACAGAGATTCTATGATCCCTCTATAAGTTATAGGATTCACTGAGTCACCTTTCTCATCGAGTGTCAGCTGAGCGCTCGTACTCATTGGAACTCTCAATGTCTTTGTCTTCCCAGGACAAAATTTCTTGATAAGCTCACAGGTATACTTCTGTTGATTGATGAAGATACCCTCAGGCATTTGCCGCACTTGCAATCTTAGTAAGTAAGACATCTTCCCCATCATGCTCATCTAAAATTTGTCTTGCATCAGTTGGGCAAACTTCTCACAGAGAACTGGGTTTTTGGAGCCGAAGATGATGTCGTCGACAGAGATTTGGACTAGGACTAGATTACCATCATCTTCAATTCGGAAGAGAGTCCTATTGATCTTTCCTTTCTGAAATTCATTTTTCAACAAAAACTGAGACAAAGTCTCATACCTAGCTCTAGGGGCTTGCTTCAGGCCATATACTGCTTTGCTCAAACGATACACTTTGTCTTCTTGCTCGAAACTTGGAGGTTGTTCCACATACACCTCCTTAGACAGTTCCCCATTCAGAAAAGCATTGTTCAAGTCTATTTGATAGATGATAAAGTTGTGACGAGCTATAAAGGCTAAGAACAGCCTAATGGCTTCAATCTTGGCGACTGGTGAAAAGTTCTCATCAAACTCGATGCCCTCACACTGAGCGTATCCTTTGGCCACAAGTCGAGCTTTATTCCGAGTGATATTTCCATTCTCATCTCTTTTATTCCTGAACACCCACTTGGTGCTGATGATCTTCTGATGGCTGGGTCGGTTCACCAAGTACCAACATTATTTCAAATGAACTCTACAAGCTCCTTTTGCATGGCAGAAATACAGTCAGAAGAGGTTAGCGCTTCCTCTAGCTTGGAAGACTCTTTATGGGATAGGAACTGTATCGGATATGTTGTCAAGAATATCCTTAGCTGAGTGATCTCTCAGCCATCTAGGGGGTCTGATTACTTCAACTGGAACAAGCTGGGCGTCAGAGGGGTGTAACTGGGCAGCTGGGATTGGAGAATCAGCTACAACTGGTACGTCCACCAAATGATCAGATGAAAACTCCTCTATCACAGTTCTTCCTTCTAGAACTGGGGTTCCAGAGGTTTCCTCCATCTCAGTTCTCTCGCCTAAAATTGGGGTTCCAGTAGCTAACTCCATCTCAGTTCCTTCCAGACGAACTGGTGTTCCAGTGGCTGGATCCTCCTCAGCTGATGTCTCAGCTACATAATCAGCAGCTGGTATTAGAGTGGGATTTTCTTCACTTGATTCCTTTTCTTCAAGCTGGGTTCCATCAGCTGCTTCGAAAAATGAGCTTGAAGTGATAAATGTTTTTTGTAAGGTCCCAGCTGGAACCCTTGCATTACATACCTCCTCAGTCGTTTACACTACGACTGAGTCATCTGCAACTAGAACTGTGATCCCAAATTTATGCCTGGCAGGTTCAGCTAGTTGCACACTACAAGTATTGCCTAGCTGAACTCCAACTTCATCGGCTTCTGGGCAGTTCAAGTTCAACTCTGCACTGTTCCTGTGCACTAAGGTAGACTTATCAAAAACAACATTGTGTATTATTTCCACAAGAAGAATTGTCTTATTGAACACCCTGAACACCTTGTGAGAAGGGTATCCATATCCCAGGAATAATCCCTCATAAGCTTTAATTGTCAGGGATATCTATGTATTTTGATGATTGTCAAACATCATTAGTGCAGTTGACAAGAATAGGATTGATCTTAGAATGTAACTGTATAAGATTTTATGTAATAGCTTAGGTTCTTTGAGACAAAAGCTGAATGCATCTAAGTCTTGATAGCATCAGAAGATCAAGTTTCAGGTCCTATCCTCAACTGTGTTCAACAGTTGAAGAACTCCTCAACTAGCCTTGTGAGCTGAGATCATATGAAGGTACAACTGTTCCAACAATTGTGATAAACTCCGCTGTGAGTGCATGTCTCGCACTACCCAGACAACTGTGTTAAGTTGAGCTGTCAGCTGAAGACAAACAAAATTAAAAGATTCTAAAGCTGACATTCAAGTCAGTTGTCTATCACTTCGAGAAAGTTGAAGTCAATCAACCTTAAACTCAGTTACAACTGAAGAAGAATTTCAGAAGTGACAAGACGTTCACTAGAGCTTACCCACTACTGTACCTTAAAGGTGATCAGACCCCGGTTATTATCTAGCGGATAATAACTTTTTCCGGATCTTCAGCAGAAAAGAAGATGATAAAGTCTGCTCAAAAGTACAGTAATGACTCCATTTGCAGAAGCCAGAAAGGAAGGATTTGTCTGTTGTCTCACAATGGACATTATTCAAAATCCTCTCCTATAAATAAAAGAGATGAACATCGAAGAAGAGCTTTTTGATTTACTGACCTGGTGTCTTAATTTCTCTCTCGCACTCAACTTTTTTGCAAAAACCTCCGAGTTCTATCTCGAGACCATCCGAAAGTCCTCAAGTTGTTTCTACAATCAAGGATTCTGGGACCGTTCTCAGATTCCATTTGAGAACATCTTTCTAAGTTATTCACATTTGAAGGGAACTGAAACCTTCATTGCCAATCTACGAAGCCTAGGAGGTGGACTCCGGTAAAACCTCAAAGATTAGTCGTGCCTGCGACCGACAACCTTTAAAGCTCTCCATTTCAGAAGGATCCTAGTTATAACACCGTGTACAACAAGGATTATTTAATTCCCTTCTTTAGAAGGAAGAGAGGAGGTAGGATTATTTTGAATCCGAACCTCTATAAATTCTGTGTTCATTTACAGCTTTACTACGTTCCTGCTAAAATATATTTAAACTCAGCTGTCTTACAGTAGCTGGAGTATAATTCGAATAAGCCCTAACTGACTATAAGACAAAAATCTTTAAAAAATCCAGCTGACTTACTCCTAGGTCAGCTGAGATAAAAATAAGTTTAATTATCGCAACTATTGTTTTAAGACTAACGCTTCTGCACATCATGTATCTTAGATTTGGGACCAACATAGAGAAACCCAAAACACACTGAAGGAATAGATGCACACATCGAAGGAGGAGATCAAAATTCTCTTTACACATTCAAGACGCATTCCAAGCATTCAACTGAAGATTTGAGACTGTCTTCGTGGAAAGCAACGCGTTCTTCATCAATTCAAATCAACTACAACATTTTTAGCACCCGAACCTTGAAAAATGTTATCAAGTCCACAAATCCAAGTTCAAGAAGATCGAATGAACCATTCATTTGAAGATTAAAAAAACACACAAGAAATTTTGAAAAAATCAAATTTGAAGAGAAGAATCGATTGTGATCTAATTATTGAATTCACGAATTTGTACTTTTATCCACAACAAACCAGATTGTACACAAATTTTGTGTTTATTTATCCACAAACAAGTAAATATTAAAATTTATATTTACAAAAATATCAAACATAAAATGTCAAGTGGATCGATCCTTCTCCAAGAAGGATTACTAGCAAAAAGAAATCCATTAAGCAATGGGCTAAAGACGTGGCATATATACTTACTAGTGATAGTGGAAGTGACGGATGATGAAAGATTTTATTCATATGAAAACTCCATTTGAAACCTCAATAGTACCAAAAATAGTCATGTTTCTAGCTTTTGTTCTTGCATTATTGGTAAGCAAAAAGGAATTGGCAGACAGCATCCCCTTTGCGAGAGCACAGAAAGGGAATCAAATAAATATTCACCAAACAATTAGAGAACATTAATGTTGATTGACTGTTCCTTCGGTTGAGAAATGATGATTGACTAGACATGAAAGTCTAAGATTCCATAAATACTATAACATAATATAATATATAATATGATATATTTCTAATGTAGTTCGTTTCCTTGAAGAGAAATAATTGTAATTATTTGAAAAATCACCATATATCTATACAGCATATTTCGCTGAATCTATATACATGAGCAATTTTTAGTTTCAGTTTGTACTTAGCCTGTTATATTTACAAAATACATGACATGCATCCATGGGCGGACCAACGTGAGGGCAAAACCGGAAAATTTTTGAGTATGGGTACGGTGAATCAAAACAGCATCAATTTTTTGAAGATGAAGAAGATGGAGAGAAGAAAAGGGGTGCAGCGTACGTTCAGCGCTTTTGGGGATGAAGATGGTTCGATAAAAATAACAATAAAATCCAGGTAAGCTATTATTTGATTGGTATAAGTTTTTCTTAAACAAATTAGATTCTTTTGATTCGGTTAATTTACCCCAAAATCAATCGTACTAACTGAGTGCTCATCCTGATATTCAATGAATTTTCGAAAAAAGAAAACTTGTCTTACTGTGAGAATTACTTAAACTAATTAATTGGGTACTCTATATACTAATTTTTCTTTGACAACAACACATGGGACTGCATTCGTCATTACCGCAGTCATATCAATTTCCATCTAAAATAAAATCTTTAGTACCTATAATGCTTGCTTGTTCCAAAACAATATACTATAATTGTCCCATATTGATACTAAAATGGTCAAAATCAATGCCAAAATAATATTATACTGTAATTGTTCTAAATCAATCGGGATGGGTAATATTGCATGATTTAGTATGAGAAATAAATTTGCACCTGATTTTTGTTATTTCTTGAAATCGGATCCATTACAATGAAATGGAGAAAGTATACAAAGAACAAAATTACAATCAGAAACTAAATTAATAAAAAAGATTAGAATTGAGTCGAGATAGTCTCTTCCCGCAAGACGAAATACGCCCAATGGTGCTCATGGTTGTGCGTATCGTCCCTAAAGAAGAAATGAATCTCGACTTAACTGTAGCAGCACCGCAAACAGAAAAGTTTCCAGCAAACTGGATGCAAGAGAGGATTAGGTTGCTGTGTTATTTTGTTTTCTAGGGTGCAAAGAGGATATGCGTAAGTCCAATGAACCTAGACGCGACTCTATATGTAGGCCGTCTCCATTTGCAGGGCGTTGGAACTCAACCGCTCGGATGGTGGGAAGGTGGAGAGTAAATGGCACAGTAACTGCCGCTTAGTGGGTATAAATAGTCGATCATGGATAGATAACTGTCGCCCACTACGAAAATGTGCACGTGTGGGTCGATCCGTTGATCTGAACCACGCAGATTGATACGAGTCGCACCCATTGGATCAGCCTAATACATAAGTAATTGAGTCGTCATTAATTAATTAATTCTATTGAACCTTAAGTCCAAAAATTAATGAAGCGCGGGCGCAGGCTTGGGCATAGGCATGGGCTCAGCCTCGGGCGGGCGCGCGCTTGTGGGCTTCACTACACACTATAACTTGTGGACAGTTGATATCCATTTTCTATATCAGATCCAATATATACTGATATATATTTATTGATCTCCACAAGATGTGGGAACTTTATTTCTTTTATCTTTCCACCATTAATACCAATTAATGTATCAACTTTATCACTCAATTTCTCACTGAACATTTAATTTGCACAAAATTAGTGTTTGTATTCTTTAATACTCAGTCAAACATGACCACAACTGCATGAATTTCAACAATCTCCCACATGAGTGAAAATTGCCAATGCATGAATGCAGATTCGCAACTCAATCCTCAAAAATGTTATTGTATCAAGAAAAGTAACTTGTGACTTTGAACTCGCCAATTTCAAAGTTGTTGGTTGTACCGACAGCCTAGTGGACGTAATGCCTCGAACGATTCCTACATAGTGTACACCGAGTCAACAACATTGAAGCAATAACATTTTGACTTCATCCGTTCTCAAGTTTGTTTCAATTTTGGCCCTGGAGACCCCTTTTAATTTTTAAGCGTTCCTTTGAAGCGGCCCCACTTCTCGCTTATATAGGTGATCTCCTACTTAGAGCATCATGTCATACTCCACCTCTATGAAGTTTAGGAATCACTAAAAGTCATTAGACATAGCCTTTACCACAAACAGATCTCACGACACTTATAGCTCTTTTAGGAAAGGGTATAAGATGTTATCTTCGAGTGTCGCTACGGGAAATCATATAATTTAGTTGTCCTATTGAGCCATGCTCATTGGATCTCCAATTCTCAAGGTTGGGTATCACTATAATCATTCTTCTATTGTGGATTTTAATCCATTCCCTTTAGAAATTTATACATTTGGTCTCGGTTTAATCCTTTGGTTAGCGGCTCCGCTAGATTATCTATTGACCTCACATAGTCAATCGAGATAATCCCACTTGAGATCAAGTGTCTAACGGTATTATGTCGACGACA
Source organism: Ocimum tenuiflorum (assembly GCA_001278415.1). Taxonomy (NCBI): domain Eukaryota; kingdom Viridiplantae; phylum Streptophyta; class Magnoliopsida; order Lamiales; family Lamiaceae; genus Ocimum; species Ocimum tenuiflorum. The sequence goes on from AYJT01050725.1 coordinate 9,907, forward strand.
AATTGCCTCGACTTACCATTATACATATTATTTTACGTCCTACCAATTGCTGTTTGGCTATCACAATGAATCATCACTAAGGGCATCGGTTTCTTCCAATATGGAATACCTTCTAGAAAGTTGTGATGCCACTCGGCCACTTCACCTGCTTCGTCTAAAGCAATGAACCCGAATTTCATGGTGGATCGAGCTATGCATGTTTTTTGTCGATTTTCACGACACCGTTGCTCCTCTAATAGTGAAAACATAACCACTTGTGGAATGTGTTTCACTAGAATCTGATATCCAATTAGCATCACTAAATTCAAGTAAAGGTGGGTATCTCGTACATTATAGCCCTAAATTGAGAGTATACTTCAAGTATCTCAAAACTCCTGTGAGAGCCTTCTAATGCTCCTTATTTAGATTGCTCGTAAACCTGCTTAACTTATTCACCAAACATGCAAGATTGGGACGTGTCTAATTCATAAGGTACATCAGGCTCCAAATAATCTTCGCATATTCACCTTGAGCTACGGGCTCTCCCCTATTGTTCTTCAGGTGAACATTAACCTCTAATGGTGTTTTAGCTGGTGGACTATCATAAGCATTGAATTTTCTAAAGATTTTCTCCACATAGTACGCGTGTGATAGAACAATTCCATTTTCTTTCCTTGTGATTTTCATTCTAAGAATCACATCAGCTAATCCCATGTCTTTCATGTCATAATTTCTTTCCAACATGTGTTTCATATCGATGATTATTTGTCGACTGTTTCCTATAATCAACATGTCATCTACATAAAGGCATACAATAACGTAAGCTTTAGGAGTACCTTTGTAGTAAACACATATGTCACATTCGTTGAACTTGAAACCATTCGACAACATGAGTTCCTCGAACTTCATATGCCACTGTTTTGGTGCTTGTTTTAGACTATAAAGAGATCTAACAAGTTTGCACATTTTATGCTTTTATCCAGACACTACAAGTCCCTCGGTTTGTTCCATGTGGATTTCTTCTTCCAAATCACAATTCAAGAACACAGTCTTGATGTCCATTTGGTGAACCTCAAAGTTGTAGATAACAGCAATCGAGAGGAGCACTCTAACGGAGGTGATTCTCGTCAACAGCAAGTAAGTGTCATAGAAAGCATCTCCCTCCTTTTGTTTGTAATCTTTGACTGCTAGTCGAGCCTTGTATTTTTCGACTGTGCTATCAGCTTTATATTTCTTTTTAAATATCCATTTGCGACCTAGCTGAATTCTATTAGTTAAATATCTAGTCGACTGTGCCATTAGTTAAAATCAAAGTGGGATTTTTCATAATGAATTCTATTTCACTTGTAATTGCTTCTAGCCAGATATCACGGTCTGGTCCGGACAGAGCTTCTTGGAGGGTGATCGGCTTTCCATCAGTCAAACATGTAATGAATTCTGGATCAAAATTCTTGGCTATTTTTACTCTTTGGCTACGTTTCAGTTCTTCTTCATTATGATTAGAACTAGTCAGCTTTCCTATTGTTCTCCTTAATTCTGAGCCTGATAATCAGATCCTCAAAAGTCATCGTCGTTTGCTTATGCTTCAAATAGATTTTGAAGTCTTTCCATGATGGTGGCAGTTTCTCAATTACCCCGACAATGGTAAAGACATTGGACAGTATCATTCCTTCTGTATGAACACTACGTACAATGAGTTGGAACTCTTGTACTTGTTCCCCCACAGAACGTCTGTCTACCATCTGGAACGACAGGTACTTGGCCACAGTGTACTTTTTATTATCCGCGTCAAAAGTTTTGTACTTCTTCTCGAGTTGATCCCACAACTCCCTTTGAGTTCTTAATCCAGCAATAAACACTACACAACGAGTCTACCAAGGCATTCAGAATGAAGTTGTAGCACAAATAATCTCCATGGCACCATTGTGTGTAGGCGATCCTTTTCTGGTTGTCGGTTTCGGTCTCAGAAATCACTGGTTTCTCCTCCTTCAAAAAGTTGGCCAGCCCCAAGGTTTTCAGGTAGAACATCTTCTATTGCCAGGTACGGAAATCCACTCCAATGAACTTGAATGGCTTGTCAGCTTGGGCAGTCGGGGAAAATGGCCTTGGCACCACAGCAACAGCCATCGCTAGGCATTCTGAGTTGTAGCTATTAAATTCGGCACCGCGTTGAAATTCTGTAGGAGTTGACTATTGACATTGAACAGGGGTAGAGAACTAATATTCATCGGTGTCTAGATGGTGGTGTTGACGGGAGTCTGGTTGTCATCGATTGGGGAAACTCCATTGTTGGCATCTACATTCATTGGAGTCTCAGTGCATTTGTTGGTCTCGTTCTCCATTGCTTACAAAAGTAAAGAAATAAAATATTTCATCTTGCGATTGTTATTTCTTACAATCGGAAGCGATTGCAATGTAATGGAGAAAGTACTCAAAGAACAAAATTACAACTAGAAACAAAACTAATAATATAGATTAGAATCAAGTCGGAGAAAGTTCTCAAAGAACAAAATTACAACTAGAAACAAAACTAATAATATAGATTAGAATCAAGTCGGAGAAAGTTCTCAAAGAACAAAATTACAACTAGAAACAAGACTAATAATATAGATTAGAATCAAGTCGAGGCACCCTCTTCCAGCAAGACGAAACACGCCCGGTAGTGCTCAAGATTGTGCGTATCGTCCCCAAAGGTAAAATGATTCTTGACTTCACTGTAGCAGCACCACAAATAGAGAAATTTCCGGCAAACTCGATCCAGGATAAGATTAGGTTGCTATGCTATTTTGTTTTCTGGGATGCACAGAGAATATGCGTAAGTCCAATGAACCTAGATGCGACTTTATATGTAGGTTGTCTCTATCTGCAGGGTGTTGGAACTCAACCGCTCGGATGATGGGAAGGTGGAGAGTAACTGGCAAGGTAACTGCTGCTTAGGGGGTGTAAACAGTTGATCACGGGGAGACAACTATCGCCCACTACATAAATGTGCACGTTCAGGTCGATTCGCTGATCCGAACCCCACAGATTGATCTAGGTCACACCTATTGGATCAACCCAATACATAAGTAATTGGGTCTTCATTAATTAATTAATTTAATTGGACCTCAAGTCCAAAAATTAATTAAGCACGGGCTCGGGCTGGGCCGATAGCTCGAGCTAAGGCAGGCCCACGCGTGGGCTTCGTCACACACTATTACTTGTGCACAATTGATATCCATTTGTTATATCAGATCCAATATATACTGATATATTTATTGATCTCCACCGGATATGGGAAATTGTATTTCCTTTTCTCTTTCCACCATTAACACCCATTAATGTATCAACTTTATCACTCAATTTCTCACTCACCGAAATTCGGATTTGAGAAGTCGGATATATCATGATTAACTACTCGAAATGTAGATCGATTCTAGAACATTTAATTTCCATGAAATTAGAATTTGCAGTCTTTAATACTCGGTCAAACACGACCACAATTGCATGAATTCCAACAATTTTAATATAATCAAATAAAGGATGTATGGCAAACTTGTTGCTTTCAAAGTGTGTGCAGTCTGCAATCAGTGCAGTGACGAAATTGGCACTTTGTTACTTTTTCTTTCATCTGTCGTTTGATAACTGAGATTATGAGAATTTAGATCATCCATACAGTAAAATGAACGAATAAAATGATTCCTGATACGATGTATGTTGTTTTGGTATAATGGCATTTTATAAATTGCATATTATATTATCGTATTTGGCAAGCCTCTTATTAATATTAATCTCGGTCATTAGAACATAAAATCCAATCTGAATTCCCTGTTACACGTTGTGTTACGTTACACGGGTTATTGACACATTTGTCAATCAATGAAGATCAATCATGTTCTTAATATAAAACTTATTTTATCATAACTAATCTCCCTTAATTAACACACATGTTAAAAATTCATATAGTATAAGACAATTTGTAACGTTATTATCTAATGGAGGATACAGAGTGCATAAAATCTTACCGTTATAATCTTTACTTATTTATACAATGCCATATTCATTCATTTAATATCCCACCATGAATTCTCCATAAAACAGAAAAAAGAAAGACCTCTTGCCCAACCGCCCCGCCCTGAATCTCTTGTTACATAATAATGTTACACATTGTGTTACATTGTTTAGATTATTGACAAGTTTATCTATCAAGGGAGACTAATTATGGTAAAAATTTTCTTTTTTAGACATGATTTATCTTCATTGATTTTTACACTTGTCAATAATCCAAGCAATGTAACACAATGTGTAACACCATTGTGTAACAGAGGATCTGGACTGCTTGTCCAACCACGTTAAAACTAAATCGTACACATAAATCATATCCATATAGTTTGTATTCAAGCACATCTTTAATATAGTGATGCCAACGGGCCGGTTCCGGTTCCTAACTGCCAGTTCGATGGTTCATTTTTTCGGGCCTTGAACCGGCCTGCCCTGATAGCTTTCACGGTTCGGGGTTGAATCATGAACCTGTTGTTTTGGGCCTTAGGCAATTTTGGTCCGAACTGCCGGTTTTTTACTTTTTTTAAATATTTTATATATTATATTATAACTTGAAAAAACTAAGTTTTATATTGTACTATAACTTAAAAAGTAATATATATTTTATACCATTCCAACATTTGAAAATGTATAAATCTTGGTAGACTCTATTTAGTAAGTTATTAAATATTAAGAATTTAAAACTTAAGAATTGAAAAAAAAAAAGATTAATTGAGCTTGCACTTAATTTCTTACCTTAAAATTAAGTTGCCTACGTATCCCTTCTTCAAAGAGAATCAAAGCCCATGTAGTTCTCCTACCTTTCTTACCTTCTTGGTATCGGCAGTAGGTTGGTAGACGACGGTTGGTCTATTCTTCGAAATCAAGATCAAAGTCTCTATCTTCAATTCCATCTGATGCATGTGTCTAATAGCTAGCTCCTCTATTCGATTTCTAGTTGTCATCGTCATTGCCCTCATCAGCATTCAGGATGAGGTGTCTCCAATCCGGTTCATGTTGCCTAAGCTCGGTATGTACCTAATCTTTATGCATCACTCGGGCTTCAAGGTGAAGAAACGAAAATAATAACAAAGGAGTTCATGGTAAAGAAGAACTAATAAAATCGAGAGGTGATTCTGTCATGTTTCGCCTGGACTCCGATATCTCTCTTTGGCTCCGTGTCTCTCCAAGTTGATGTAAATCCCCAAATTGTCAACCTTTGTCACGTTCTTCGCTCTCCTTGCGTGTGTGCATGTGTGCGTGAATTTATAAAAATGGGCCCAAAATCAGATGCACGCTCCGTGAGTGTGTGAGGTACGGGCCGTGCTTGGCCTGTGTCTCGCACCGGTTAGTGGGCCAAAATCACGCGCACAGGCCGTGTGCAGCCTCTGTCCGTCCTGCTGCGCGAGTTTATGGTTTTGGCTCTAACTTTCACGTCCGGACTCAGAATTGAGTGATTCAACTTGTGTTGGAAAGGTAATTCAAAGAACGTTCCACCCATATGAATTAATGAGAAACATTCTAAGTATAATGAGAGATTGACCCATTTTAGTAGACCTTTGTCTCAACACTTTACTCCAAA
>AYJT01050770.1:0-14982 GCA_001278415.1 Ocimum tenuiflorum
ACACTGCCTAAAAAATGGCGATGATGATAGATAATTTATCGGTATCTCGCAATCTTGTTGCACGCTCGAACATTTCTGAACCAGTAACGAAATTACTAAGTAATTAAAATTTAGAGATTAGAAACTTATCAATTTAATACTTGATATATTAACTAGATAAATTTAAATTTATATGATAACATATATAATAAAAATTTTGAATATAAACTTGTTTCGGGAGAATTATTTTAGGGTTATTACATTCCCTTCTCTTTACAAAAAATTTCGTTCTGAAATTTTATTAAGTCTCGAACAACTCTGAATACTCTTCTTTTATTTTACTTTCCAACTCCGAAGTTGCTTCGCCTTGGCTATGATTCTTCCAAAGAATCTTTATTGAAGCAATCTCCTTATTTCTCAATTTCTGCACTTTTCTATTTAAGATAGCTTCTGGTTTTTCCTCGTAATGCAGAGCAGCATCTAGATCAATTTCTTCTTGACGTATTACATGTTTTGGGTCAAACATGTATTTTTGCAATTGAGAGATGTGGAAAACGTTACGGATATTTGCCAATTTTTGGTGATAAAGCTAATCGATAATCCACAGGACCAATTCGCTCAAGGATTTCATAAGGTCATATTTACCGGGGCTTCAATTTTCCTCTTGAACCGACTCTAATCATAGAAATCTTCAGAAAGACTTTCGCTCCTACTTTGAAAGGTAGTGCAGTTCGACGTGTATCGGCGTATCATTTTTGTCTACTTTGGGCTTCTTTAATTCTTTCCTTAGCACGTCATACCACTTCAACAATAACATTAGTTGCATCTGGCCCAAGAATTTTTCTCTCGCCGACCTCATCTCAATATAGCGGTGATCTGCATTTCTTTCCATGTAACGCTTCATATGGGGCCATTCCAATAGTCGATTGATAAATATTGTTATATGCAAATTCTATCAAAGGCAACAAATTTTTCCAATTACTGCTTTGTTCAAAAACCACAGATCTAAGCATATCTTCTAAGATCTGAATAGTTCTTTCGGATTGTTTGTCAGTTTGAGGATGAAAAAGTGGTACTAAATCTTAATTGTGTTCCAAGTTCCCTTAGTAAGCTCATCCAAAAATCTAGACGTAAACTTAGCATCTCTATCCGATGTTATAGTCTTTGGTACTCCATGCAAACGTACAATCTCTCTAACATATAGTTGTGCAAGTCTATCATCTCTATAGGTTACATGTATAGGTATGAAGTGAGCACTTTTTGTTAATCGGTCTACGACCACCCATATGACTGTATTTCCCCTCTGAGTTTTGGGTAAACCAATTACAAAATCCATAGTTATATCTTTCCACTTCTATTCTGGAATTTCCAATGGCTGTAACTTTCTATATGGTCGATGATGTAATGTTTTTACTTGTTTTCAAATTTTGTTTTCAAATCTTGATACATTTTGGTGCTTCCAGGATGAGCAGTATATATATTATTGTGAGCTTCACTCGATTTTTCCTCTTTTAAGTTCTCAATTGAAGGCAAAGAGTTTCCCTTCCAATAGAATTGCATTATCAGCACCTTAATAAAGGTTTTTAGATTCATTTGTTCGAATTTTCAGACGTATCTTCTCAAGCATCATATCTTTCCTTTGAGCCCCAACAATTCTCTTTCTCAAATCGGGTTGAACTGTTAAAGCTGCAACAATACCTTCCATGGTGTTGGGCGATGAGATTATTTCCAAATTCAATTTCTCAAAATCCTTTATTTGTTCTCTTTCTGTTATTGAGGAGTTAAATTGGGCTGACCCCTTCCTGCAAAGTGCATCCGCTACAGAATTTGTTTTTCCAGATGGTAATTGCTATTAAGATTATAATCTTTAACCAATTCGAGCTATCTTCTTTGCCTCATATTTAAATCCCTTCGCTCGAAGAAATATTTTAAGCTTTTATTATCAGTAAAAATTGCACACCTTGTTCCATAAAGATGGTGTCGCCAGATCTTTAAGGCATGAATTATTGCAGCTAGTTCCAAGTCATGAGAAGGATAATTCAACTCATGAGGCTTTAATTGTCTGGATGCATATGCAATCACTCTACCATCCTGCATCAATGCACATCCCAAACCATTCTTTGACGCGTCTGTATACACCTCATATTCCTTATCTAGATATGGTACAACTAATATGGGTGCAATGGTTAATCTTCTTTTAAGTTCTTGGAAACTTGCTTCGCAATTGATATGCTTCTGCAACAAATGTGTCATTGGTTTTCCAATTTTAAAAAATTTTCAATAAATCGGTGGTAATACCCGACTAATCCCAAAACTTCAAATTTGATTTGGTGTTTTGGGTGATTTCCACTCATTTACAGTTGTGTCTTTGTAGGGTCTACTTTAGTCCCTTCTGCCGACACAACATGTCCTAAAAATACCACTTCCTTCAGCCAAAATTGATCTTAGAAAATTTGGCATATAATTTCTTGGATCTCAGTGTTTCCAAAACAGTCCTCAAATGTTCTTCGTGTTCTTGATCATCCTTTGAATATATAAGAATGTTATTGATAAACACCAACATAAATTTATCAAGATAAGGATGAAATACTCGATTCATTAGATCCATGAATACCGCTAGTGCAATAGTCAATTCGAATTGTATTACGATAAATTCATAGTGTCCATATCTTGTTTGGAAAGCCATTTTTGGTATATCTTCTTTTCTAATCCTCAGCTGATGGTATCCTGATTTCAAATCTATCTTCGAGAAGACCTTTGCACCGTTAAGCTGATCAAACAAATCATCTATCCTCAGCAGAGGATATCTATTCTTGAATGTCAGCTTATTTAGTTCACGGTAATTAATACACATTCGTATCGTACCATCCTTGTTTTTGACAAAGAGCATTGGTGCTCCTTACGGTGGAACACTAGGTCTTATAAAACCCAAATCTAACAACTCTTGGAGTTTTATTTTCAATTCTTGTAACTCCTTAGGGGCCATATGATAAGGTGTTGTTTTAAATTGGTGTAGCTCCAGGCTATAGATCGATGGTGAATTCTACCTGTAGATTAGGTAGTAATCCGGGTAATTCTTTTGGGAACACGTCTTCATATTCACACACCACAAGTAAATGAGAAATGCTTGATTTTCTTCATTTTTTAACATTCTATATGCTTTAACTATCGATATAATGGGAACTTTGCTTCCTTTTGTAACCCCATAGACAATAGTTGGACTATTCTCGATAGACTGGAATGATATTTTCCTTTCTTGGCAATAGATCACGACACAGTTCTTTTTCAACCAATTCATGCCTAGTATTATATCAATATCCCACATCTTCATTATATTTAAATGGTCTGCTACAACCTTAATTGGTCCCAAATCTATTTCTAAGTTCGGGCATACGCGTGTGATCACTACCATTTCACCAGAAGGTGTAGCAACCATTTAACTTTGTAATACTTCTTTTTTGCTAATTCCAATACTTCCATGCATGCATTTGATATGCGATGCACCAGTATCAAATAAAACTATCACAGGTATGTTTTGAACTAAACATATACCTTTAAATTACAACAACTAATTAAATTTTATATTTTTTGAAAAATCGTGTGGTACATATAGATGCGCGAGTCCTTTGGAGTTGTAAATTTCTTGGTTTGATGAATGTTTGCAGTCTGTTGAGATCATTTTAACACCTCAATCTATATGCTCCTCACGAGTTTGGATTCAAGCCCCAATAACTTGAATAAACAAACAAAATGAGAGGATTCGGAGATCATAAAACGTGGTGGCAATTTTTTAGACATCGAGCTTGAAATAAGTAATAAATCAAAAGAATAATATACTACATAGTTAAAGCATTGTGATTGTGATATCGAGCGCAGATGGTCAGTCAAGTTTGGTTCGAATATTAGAGTTTATCCTCCTGTAATAATCGTTCCCATCTTGAAGGGATTTTTAATGATCTTGATTACTAGCCAAGGAATCAAGAGCGTGCATATATACTTTTGGTAAAAAATGAATCAAACCGAAATTCAACTCGAATATTTTAAAAATTCAATCTTAACACTCTCCAAAACATTAAATGAAATCCAAAATTATGAGACTATGAAAAGCATAATCCACCCCTAGCCTCAAATACGGAAAACTTGAATTTCTTTTCTTTGCTAGTCTTAGTAGGCGTTACAAAAATAATTTGTGTAAATACCACTCATCGTGAAAGATGTTTGTGATATATTACTTGTCCACGTAGCACCCTATCCATTAACTAATAATGTACAATAATATTGATGCATATTTTACAAAAATAATAAAGAAAGATTTTTCTTTCTAGAACTGGATACAAATAATATGATTGGTGCATAAATGTAGGTGCAATTGAAGCCACTATATTACATCACCAGACTCTGAATTCCACGTGAAAACAGCTAGCTGTAATAGTTATGGATATATTTCCCATACTTCCTCAACAAGCATATTAATTGAGTGTTTTCAAAAAATATAAAATAAGAAACACATTAATTGAACATAACGTTTATGACTACTATATTTTCACAAACAAATATATTTATCATCTCTATCGTGTACTGAGTTGTGTGAGGGTATAACGCTTTCAGGGTAAGCTAAATAACTATTAAGTGTCATCACTCTGTTGCATTTGATATTTATACATAGATATATGAAATCAACATTAGTTGGCACAAAATTAAGAAGCAAAGTTCAAATTGGAATCATCAACAATTAATTAGGTCAAAACAAAATTCAAACTAAATTCCTCAAATATTAGTTGGCAAAAGTTTAGATTCATGAATCTTAGTTGGCAAAAGCTTGGCTTCATCAACTAAGTTGCAAAGAATAAGTTTGCTTCTTCAACTATGTATAACTTTGCCTATAAAAGGCAAAGCGAATGCTCATATTTCCTATCCCATTCTATGCATTCATATAATAGGGTATTGTGAGGTAGAAATAGAGAGTTTGTTGTTTCGGTTATAAAGGTAGAATATTAGTTGTTCTACTTTATAACTGAAAGTTTGTAATTTCTATTGTTCTCTCCTAATAAAATTCTTCTATTATTGCCCTTGGTTTTTATCCTAATTTGTTTGGAGGTCTTCCACATAAATCTATGTGTTCATTACTCTTTTTCTCAAATTATTAGTTGCGACCCTGCTCTATCTCCCCCAAATTTCATAACAAGTAGTATCAGAGCCATTGGTTCCGTTATTCATCCTTTAAGGATTTTAGATAGAAGCAATGGCGTCAAAATTTGAGATTGAAAAATTCAATGGCAGTAATTTTTCACTGTGGAAGTTGAAAATAAAAGCCGTCTTCAGAAAAGATAACTATTTAGTGGCCATAGTGAAAGACCGACTACATACACAGATGATAGTAAGTAGAATGAGATGGACAAAAATGTGTTAGGGATATTTGTATTTTGATTGATGTCAAACACCATCAGTGCAGCTAATTAGTGTAGAACTGATCTTAGATTGTAATATGTATAGGTTTGAATTTGTGATAGCTTAAGTTCGCGGAAAACTGAAATTAGAAGAGTTCAAGACCTAAAGAGTGAAGATCAAGTTCTGAGATTCCACAGCTGTGGTGACACAACTATAAGATATCACAGCTGACTACTCCATCTTTGAGCATAAAGTCCACAACTGATCAATCAGTTGTGATGACCACAGTTGACAGTTCCTCATGAACCGACCAGCTAAAAAAGAGAGAGCAAAAAGACTCCAAAGCTGACACCCAGATCAGCTGACTATCACTTCGAAGAAAAGGTTGAAAGAAGTCCATTCTAGTCAACCTTAAAGCCCAGCTATCTCTAGTGCAACTGAGACTCAAAAAAGGAATGTCAGAAGTGACAAAATGTACAGCAGAGCTGACCTATCGAATTGTACCAGAAAAAGGTAGTCAGTCCCCGGTTATTATCCAGCGGGTAATAACTTTAGTCGAATATCTAGTGGATAAATAGGTGATAAATCCTACTGCAAGGACATCAATGACACCATTTCCAGACGTCGATTTTGAGGGATCTGCCCGTTCTCTCACAACGGCTACTATTCAAATCCCTCATCTATTACTAGGAGAAAGAGTTACGAATTACGATCTCACGTTTTCTGCCATCTAACTCTCTCTGAAGCTCTCTAAGCCAACTTCTGAGTTTCTAACTCGAGACATAATCCGGTGATCCAAAGGTTTCATCTAAGGATACCAAGAAGTTCTTAGATATCTTTCATTTAAGAACAATTCTAAAACCTGATCCAAGTTCACAAAGATAACTAAAACCTTTATCCCGCAGACCTAAGAAGCTGAGGAGTGGATTCGGTAAAGCTTCAAAAGACTGTAGTGCCTGCGACCGGAAGTGGTAGTAGCTTCCCGTTGGAGAAGATAGATCATTTGTAAACCGTGTACTGGTATCTATTGTGGATTCCCTTTGTTTTGAAGGAAGAGAGGACGGAGGATTTTAAGATCCGAACCTCTATTAATATCCTGTCGTATTTACAGCTTTCATTTATTTATTTCACTAAGTGTCGATTTAAAACCTAGCTACCGATAGTAGTTGGAGTATAACTGAAGAAACCCTAACGAATCCTACTTGATAACTAACATTTTATATAAGACCCAGCTGACTTGGTCAATAAGTCAGCTAAGACTAAAATTTGGGCTTACCATTTCTGTAACTGTTTTATTAACTAACGCTTCCATAAAGCAACTATCTCTAATTTGGGACCAACAAAATGCTATTGCAAGCATTCATTTGGCACTGGCAGATGGAGTGTTATTGAGCAGAGAGGAGAAGAAGATTGCAAAGGAGATTTAGGATCACCTTACAAAATTACATGAGGTTAGAGCACTACGCAATAAGATTTTCCTTAAGAGGAAGTCGTACACCCTTCGAATAGCATTTCTACTTCAGTGATAAAGCAAATCAACACTTTAAATACTTTATTTTCTCAACTCACTCAGTTGAGTTATAAAATAGATCCTCAGGAACATGTTGAGACTTCTACTTCAAAGTCTACCAATCCATAGGGCGACCAGCTTATTTTGAATGGGTCACCCATAGAACCATCGGTTTAAATGTTGAGAATCGATCATCCTCTCGGACCAGCTACTGATCATCGCCTTGCTCGCGGCGGGGTTCTAGAGGAAGAAAGTCGGTGCAAAAATAAAGAAGTTAGACAAGGAAACTCACAAGTGGAGGCATTGACGGTGATGAGAGTGAGATCAATGGAGCATGGCTCAAGTGGAAGCCACAAAAATGGTAGATCAAAGTCAAGAAGTAAGAAGAACTTTAAGTGCTATCATTGTGGCAAGAAGGTTCACTTGAAGAAGGATTGTTGGGTTTTGAAAAATTCCAACCCTCAAGGAAATGTGGCAAGCACTTCGGATAATGGAATTGCCTTGTGTTGTGAAGCAACAATTTCAAGCGACAGCAGGAAAAGGTTCACTGATGTTTGGTTGTTCAACTCAGGAGCTAGTTATCACATGACCTCTCGAAGAAAATGGTTCCAACATTATGGACCTATCTCTAGAGGATCTGTGTTAAGTTGCAATGATCATGAACTTAAGATCATTGGTATTGGATCTTTTAGATTGAAGATGTATGATGGAACAGTTCATACTAGTCATGAAGTACAGCATGTGGCAGGCCTTAAAAAAAATTTATTATCTGTGGGGCAACTTGATAACCTCGGTTGTAAAATTGAAGTTGAGAATAGGGTTCTGAAAGTTATCAGAGAAGCACTTGTGCTTATGAAGATAGCTGTAAAGTTATTCATGTTAAAAGAAGAAATTATATTGGAAGGAGAAACATCTGTTGCTTCAAGTAGTTCTAATGAGAGAGCTAAAATAGTATGGCATCAGAAACTTGGTCATATTTCTGAAGAAGGCATGAAAATTTCTTATAGAGGAAAAGTTACTTCTAGGGCTCACAAAGCTAACACTACCTCTTTATGAGCATTGTGTTACAAGCAAGCAACATTGTTATATTCAGAACATCAAATTCTAGAAGTGCAGCTATTCTAGCATAGGTCCACTCTGATGTGTGGCAAGCAACTGTTACATCACTAAGAAGGGAAAAGTACTTTGTATCCTTCATTGATGATTATTCTAGAAGATATTGGGTGTACCCTATCAAGAGCAAGGGAAATATACTATCGAGTTTCAAAGTATTCATAGCACAAATAGAACTCTAAAAAGAAGATAAAGTGTTTGAGGTTAGATAATGGAGGTGAATACACTCGTGATGAATTTAACAAATTCTATAAACATGAAGGTGTTAAAAGACAGTTCACTACGACATACACTCCTCAACAAAATGGAGTGGTGGAGCGGATGATGGGACTCTGTTGGAAGGAACAAGAGCAATGTTGGGAGCTGCAAGCTTAGAGAGGACATTCTGGGCAGAAGTAGTTAACACTGCCTATTATGTGATAAATTGTACTCCTTCAACTGTAATTGAGTTGAAAACATCGATGGAAATGTAAACAGGAAAGCCAGTGAATTATTTAGACCTCCATATATTTGGGAGTCATGTGCACGTGAGGTACAATACTCAAGAAACAATGAAACTAGATCCAAAATCTAGAAATTGTTTGTTCTTGGGATACGTTTATGGAGTGAAGGGGTATCACCTATGGGATTCCACTGCCCACTAGGAAGAAAAGCCTTTAGAAACAAATGGGTATACAAAATCAAGCGAAATGGTGATGATCAAGTGGAGCAATATCGTGCTAGATTGCTGGTAAAAGGATATACCCAAAAAGAAGGTATTGACTTCAATAAAAAAAATTTCGCCTATAGTTCGACTTACAACAGTTCGAGTAGTCTTGGCAATGTGTCTTACATTTGACTTGCATATGGAGCAGCTAGATGTGAAAACAGCTTTTCTTCATGGAGATCTTGAAGAAGTGATTTGTATGCTCCAACAAAAAGGTTTCAAAGAGAAAGGAAAAGAGAACTTAGTTTGCGGGTTGAGAAAATCTTTGTGCGGTCTAAAAAAAGCGTCATGGTACTGGTACAAGAGATTTGATTCCTTCATCACAATCCTTGGATGTAACATACTTTATGCAGATCCTTATGCATATATCAAGAGTTTTGGTGAAGGAGAGTTCATTACTCTGATGTTGTATATTGGTGATATGTTGATAACAGGCCCCAACAATGATTGTATCAATGAATTAAAGGTACAGTTGGCTATGAAATTTGAGATGAAGGACTTGGGACCAGCAAACAAGATTCCAGGGATGCAAATTCACCGAGATAAAATAATAGAAAGATTTGGCTTTCCCGGTTATTTGAACAAAATCTTGCGAAGATTCAACATGCAAGATTGTAAGTCAATTTCTACTCCTACTTCCTATTAATTTAAAATTATCCTCCAGTACGAGTCCTAGTAGTGAAGGAGAAATGATTGAAATGTCTCGAGTACCATATGCATCAATAGTGGGATGTTTAATGTTGCCAATGATTTGCACACGACTAGACATTGCACAAGCAGTGGGAGTAGTTAGTCGATACATGGCGAATCCTGATAAAGAGCATTTGAATACTATAACGAGGATCTCGAGGTACATTAAACAGGCCTGAGATGTTGCATTATGTTATGGAGGATCACACTTTGTTGTCAGATGTTATGTTGATTGAGATTATGCTATGATCTTGATAAAAGCGAATCCACAACAGAGTATGTGTTCATACTTTCTAGTTTAGCCGTAAGCTGGGTTTCAAAACTGCAATCAATTTGTGGCTATGTCAACAACAGAAGCAGAATATGTTGCAGCTATGCAAGTTAGTAAAGAGGCAGCATGGTTGAAAATCCTAACAGGGGAACTTGGGCACAAACACAAAAAAATTTCTCTTGCTTGTGACAGTCAAAGTGCCTTGTATGGCAAGGAATCCAGCTTTTCATTCCAAAACTAAGCACATACGAGTCCAATATCACTTCGTGTGTGAGAAAGTGGAAGAAGATGTAGTGGATGTGCAAAAGATTCATTCAAAAGAAAATGTCGCAAACTTTATGGCAAAAGTAGCCAATGCTGACAAGTTTATCTCGTGTCGATCCTCTTGTGGTCTGATGGAGGCGTAAGCAACATGGAATAGCAAGGTTGAAAGAATAGTGTGAAGATCTGATTGCTTCTCAATCAAATCTTCAAGTGGGAGAATGAAGTCAACATTAGTTGGCACAAAGTTAAGAAGCAAAGTTCAAATTGGAATCATCAACAATTAACTAGGTCAAAGCAAAATTCAAATTGGATTCCTCAAATATTAGTTGACAAAAGTTTAGATCCATGAATCTTAGTTGGCAAAAGCTTGGCTTTATCAACTAAGTTGGAAAAAATAAGTTTGCTCCTTCAACTATGTATAACTTTGCATATAAAAGGCAAAGCGAATGTGTAATAGCCCCCGATTTACGAAGGGAATAATTCTATTTATAAAATTTCCTGTTTATAGTCAGTTTAATGATTAGTTATTAAACTAACTGTTTATAATTTATTGATATTCAAAAATATCCACAACGATGAAAAGCATCCAGTTTAACAAGCACAATATACCGTTGCGTTCGTAATTAAAAATATAATACTATGGTGCGATCCGTTTTTGCTGGTGACAACTCAATATTCCAAAATTTATTTTTAAAGATTAATTAGATGGAGTAAATTCACCATTTTACAAATGGCGAATCATGAGTTCGAACTGATCATTAAAGTTAGAGTGTATTTAAAAACCTTACACAATGTAACTCTCTGAGCCAAGATCTGGCACCAAACAAGCAAAGAGCAAAGTTTTGAACACAAAGATGATAACTATTTTTGCATGCAAATGTGTTGCTTTGCATGGCAAGTTTTAACACAGAATATGTGCATGACCACCACATGAACATTTGAACCAAACACCACGAGCAACGAGCTAATTTGAACAACCCATTTCGCCGACCGGATATCAATTTTTACAAATTCGCATATTATGCCATGCACGTTGATCAGTTTGCACACCAACAAGGTGTGAAGCTATAAACGAGTTCAAAAACTCTCAAGTGTGGGAAACAACACCTTCGTAGTGAAGAAAATTGCACACAACGGAGCCGCCGTATACTGGTGCAATAAAATAATATTTGCCATCAAGGATATTTCAGGGAATTTTCATCATCATCCCTATCCCCTACCTCTGCAAATCGCTCACCACAAGTGACCAAGTTGGGCAAGATCACTTAACTAGAAGGGAGGCCATGACTTGACCCTCAAGATTGCCACCCACTTGCGATCAACTATAAAAGAACTTCACTTCGTCACTTTCATTCCAAACCAATTAGAGAAATTACAATTACTATAGTAAGTTTAATAATTAGTTATTAAATTACGTGATATTAATTATTCAATTGTTCAAACGAGACCTCAACAATCAATTGAATCCAGTTTAACGAACCCAATATTCTGTTGTGTTCATAATTTAAAACCCGATAACACAGTGTGATCCGTTTTGAGAACTGACAATCCGATATTTTGAAATTAATTTTTTCGACTTATTAAACGGAATAAATTCACCATTTTACAAATAGTGAACCACTTGCACCAACTGATCGCAAAATTTCAAGTGTAATTAAAAACCTTACGCAACGCAACTCTTCGAGCGAAAATCTGGCACCAAACAAACAAACTGTGAAACTTTGAATGCAAGGAATATAACAAATATATTTACAAGAAAATGTGTTGATTTGCATGGAAAATTTTGCAAGTGTGTTTAGCACAAATGGGTGTGTATGATGCCAATATAAAGATCTGACATAAACGCACGAGCAGCGAGGTCATTTGAACAATCAATTTTGCCGAACCGTCACCAACTTTTGGCAAATTTCATGTTTTGCTATGCACGTCGATCAGTTCACACCTCAACAAAGTGTGAGGCTATAAACGATTTGAAACACACTCAAGGGTGGAAACATCATCAACAAAGTGGAGAAAAATGCCACATGCTAGAGCCGTCGTGCACCGACGAATTAAAATGATCATTTTTGGCGAGAGATCTTCGGAGGGAAGAAAGGATCTTCGCCCAAATTTATTCCCCAGCTACTTGCTTCAGTAAAATGACTCAAAACCCTTCAACACTTAGCTATAATAGGGCCAAAATTTGGACTTCTCATTTTACCTTCACCTTCTCGCACAAAATGATCGAGGAACACCATTTTCACCAATTGCAAAGAAACTAGGTTGCAGAGGGTAGATTCAAAGTGAGAAAGGGAGAGTGAACTCAGAGGAGTGAGTTAGAATGTCGGAGATCGCCTAAGCTCGTTAGAGAATAATCGTCACTGAAATTCTGGGTTGAGTTGGAAGGATGGTAATGATTTCTAACCCCTGAAACTTTATCATTCTTGCTAGATAATGATGATAACTCGTGCACGAAACTTCCTAATATGTAGATCGTAAAAAATTAAAGCTTGATTAGGGGTTTAAGTCGTCGAAAATTGTCTAAAACCAGAGGTATCAGAAAAACTCTCATTTTTACAATTTCGCATCAACGATGATGATCCGTGATGTTTCGTCGTTTAAATCTTAGTATATTTATGTTCCATAGGGTTTAAGGACCATGAATATGTGTTTTGATTGTGTTGGAAGTGATCGAATCAAAAGAATTTTGGTAGAAGAAACTTTGGTCTACCATTAATGGCAGACAGAAGCTACCCATTTGATCGAATGGGTTCCTTCTCAGGTGAAAAATTCTGACTGATTCGATGGGGTGCCCCCATTTGATCGAATGGACCTTGTTGACCTTACCTAGTTTGACCCAAAATTGACCTGTTTTGACCCTTCGACCTATTTCGAACCCCCAAGACCTCCGAACTCAAATATTATCAATCCTAAACATCCATATATGCCAATATTAACCGTACGAATCAAAATCAATCAATACCTAAAATCGGTTCACGTGAACTGTCGTTATTATACTCTGAAATTTTTTAAAATTTGTGAATTTTCACCTATTCCGAATCAAACTTCTCGAGTTCAAGATTTTTTTGAATAAACTTTTCTATTTGGTCCACTTTTTCAAATTCTTGGACCCCATTGGTACATAAATCAAGAAAACACCTAAAACGTCCCATGTAACCCAAAATCCAACTGAACCTCAGTGTATCATAATCAAAGCATATTCCAAGCTCAACTATCCCTAGCAAGGCTCGATGTTACCAATTGGGGGCTCGACTCCCGTCAGTACCTCTAACCAACACGATACTTGATCAATAATCCCAAACTAGTGTAATTAAGCAACTAAGATCTAGTAAACAACAAATCTTGATAAAGTGATTTGTACTTTGCAGAACGCAACCATTAAACACCAACCAATGTCAAACACCCAATTACACGAGGATCAAGGTGCGTTTTTCTTACTTAAAAGAAAACATGATATAAAATACGTTTTTTCCAAATTGAATTGAAAGCATGATTTACTTTCTGATGAGTGTTATGACCTAAAAATATTTTTTTTTGCTATGCTAAGATTGATTGATATGATGAATTGGACGAATCGAGTGTCAACACAAATAAGATGTTAGGGCTAATGCATTGTATGTATGTCGATCAATAAGGATAATATCTTACTAACGCCGGACATTGAGAAAAGTGAGGGAGGCCGACCTCCTTGCTCAGGTGAATGATAGCATATGTGTTTATAAATGTTATTTTTGCGCATAAGGTGGATTTCACTAAAACCCTTATGTGTCACCATGATGCACGACATGACATATATGTATGATTTAGGGCAAGTGTTTACTGAGTGCAATCAATATACTCAGCCCCTGCATGATTTCGAGCTTACGCTTTGCTTTCTAAAAGCAACTACAAAAAAAGTTGTTTCGTTTTACACATATGATTGTCATGGCCAAAAAATGTTTCTTGGATACCTATCAGCTTAGTGGTATCAGATCGCATCGTGTGCGTGAGCGGCCGACTGATATCTCGAACTGCACCATGGTGCGTGAATGGCCAGTTGTTTTAGGATCGAACCTTAGTGGTGATTTAAGTCCCTAAGGTTAGTGCACTCGGTGATGCTAACCAACGAGGACACAATTCTCGTGGGACGCATCGTGACTAGTGAAGAAGACCTGCGTCCTGGTCACACCAACAAATATGCAGTTCTCTATGCTGTAAAAGTGATATACTCTAAACTGATTTATCAGCATGAGGTGGCTTCCTAAACTAAAACCCTTGTATGTCATTTTACTATATGGCATGACATATAAAAACTATGTATGTTGTTTTTGGCACCGTGTTCACTGAGTACTCCAGTACTTAGCCCTGCATGTATTTCTAAACGTACAGGTTGTGATATTGATGGTGGCAAATGTCGCTGAGCTAAGCTTTCTACCAGGAATAAGTTCGGGATGCATATCGGTATATATGTATCCTTGTCACGTTTAAATATTGGATGCTATCATTAAACTCTGATATTGATCCGATTTAATTTTGTGCCCGTACCACGAACTCTATTATTGATACTCTGATGCCTATCAGATCTTGTTCGTCATTATTATTATTAATAAATTGACTCTTTATTAAATTGTGGCAACTCTCCCTATGATATTTATTATGCTTGTACATTCTCATAATAAAATGCTTCCTTAATTCCCAACCCGAGTTGTGTCCCAGCGGACTAGCTCCCTCGGGAGGCTGGGGCGTGACAGAGTGGTATCAGAGCAATTCGTTCGCTCTATACCTTTGGCCTTTTTGTTGATAGTCCTAGTGCACTAGATAAAACCCGAACTAAAACTACTCAAGCTCAACACATTGGCCCATCACCTGCAATCAAGGTAAAGTAAGCTGCTACTAAGCTGAGTTGATATGATTTGTTACACATTCCTAGGGTTCGGGAAAAATACTAAAAATTGTCAAAATTTTGGTACACCGTAATTTTCGGTATGGTAACGGTATGAAAAATTCAATGTCGATGGTATACCATTTTCATATCGTATCTAACTATTTATTTATTTATTTATTTATTTATTATTATTATTA
>AYJT01050778.1:0-12819 GCA_001278415.1 Ocimum tenuiflorum
CAAACCATGTATAAAATTCTCCCCAGAAAATAAAAATTAAATAAATGGCTGACTAAACGAAAATGAGGGACAGAAACATGTGAAGAAAATATAATTTGAATGTAAGGAGCCAATTTAGTAAACTTGTATGAAACTTAAATTTGGCCAACGAGATTTTATCAACAGTGACAGAGGCTCTAAGTATGGAATTCTACACAAAAGAGAAGCAAACTGCAGCTAATGAATATAGTTTTCTTGATAATGGACTAAATTGAGTTCAAACTAGAAAGAAAAATGCAAAAATACATCCACTCATAATTGACAGGCGTAACAAAAGGCAACCGGCAGCATCTAAAGACACCCACTGTATAAATTCATAAGAGCAAAACAAGGAAATCATTTTGGGAACAAACAACATGTAATAACTAGTAGCAAATGAGTGCAGAGAGAAAAGGAAACAGAAGCAATAATGTTATCAAAAGTAAAAGGAAACATACGTCTTCTGGCTGGCTTGAATTATTTTGGTTGTTTGAAGCAAAGGGATACGAGCCACTTTCGCTTTGTCCTCTTAGATGGCGATTCTGCTTCAGTGATTCATTCATTGCTCTCACGGCCCTTACATATGCAGAAATAGGTTAAGCAAGCTGAACCATTCCAAGTAGCAATTCCTAGTGCAGCAATTATGCTACACCATATTTTTCATCAGACATACTGAACACGCTTTATAAGGTCACCAAAAGGTGTACACTGATATACACATACAAGTGTTGATGCGGATGTTGCTCAAAGGCAATTAAAATGCAATTGTTGTTACAACAAGGTCTATTTTCTCATCACTTCTCATACTCTTTTCACTTAAAAGACAAGATGGAGAAACTCTTAAAGACTTATGAGAGAAGTGGTGAAGCATGTCAAACTATCTTTACGTTGTTAATATACATATAAGCATGATAAAGGGGGAGGTAGTAGGTTCTGCAAACTGAGTACTTCTTTATTTTCTTTCAAATATTTCTCAAAAATATACATAGACAATAACTCTAAGATAGCCAAACTTCAGATAGAATACTGCTCAGAAATACCATCAGCTAGAGTCATATAAAAAAAATGAATGTGTGCTAAACATTCCAAATCTTGGAATGGTGGTATTAACCTCACGATGTCATCACCAATTTCTGGTGTCATGCTAATGCTTCTTCTTCTTAGACGACGTGTGTCAGACGTTGACGCCCCCTCTGACCTGCAGCAAAATTTGATTAAGGAAACTCAAGAAGAAACTCGGACAAAATATTGGTAACACAGTAAACATGTTCAGATAAATACTGATCATCTTTTCGCATTAAAATGAACAGAAATATGGTATAAATACAACATTCAGATCATACGTACCAGAGTTTTCTGAGCCAAATCACTCTGTTTTACAGAAACAAAATGCTGAAGCAGCTAAGAAGAAATAGAAAGAACCATAAGGTACCTAGATGTAGCAGCATCAATTGAATAATCCGTATTTGATTTATTATCTCCACTAAGCATAGAGCGACCATGTGCACGAAGTGACAAATGTTCTGGGCTGGAAAGTTTAAATATTATAGGAAATATAGACAATGCTCGAGTCTTAAGATTTACTTATAATACTGCATGTCATGGCAATACTACCAAAATGAAAAACCTACGATAGGATCTATACTGGATCTTCCCAGCTACAAGTAACCTAAAAGTAAGGAGCAAGAAAAAACTAAACGAGAATTACATTCAATATAAATTATGAAAGAGAAATAAAGTAAACCTTGAACTAGCAGTCCTCTGTTCAGCAATGGCCTTTCTCCTGCTCCTTCGCCAAAATGTAGCGGCTATATTAGGTTCACTGCATGACAAGCTGAAACAATAGCATTTGTCCAATAATAATTTATACTGATTCGACACATAAAACTTATGTGAAAATAAAGTATGTTACAAGTCACAAAAAGGTGTATTATCAATATTGAGCTTGAGCACCTAAGAGTTTTATCAACTGAATTTGACCGTAGCATCATATTTCTTAATGAAGGCCCTGCTGCATTTGAATATGCTTCCAGTCTCCGCTGATACAGCAGGCCGTCTTCTTTCTCAGCACTGCGGAGACCTAAATATGAGTGTTTTCTTCCTTGAAGAAAGGACTCAAATAATTAAGTTTGAAACTATAACAAGAAGACATTTTTTTATTCACTTCTTCGAAGATGAACATTGAAGACCTAATCAATGAACATATCCTATTCTACAAAGTTTCATTACATGCAATATAAATTAGTTAGGTTAGCAAGTATGCTAACCTCTCAGGATCCACTCTATCCGAAACCCCGTAAAGGGGGCTATTTGGTTCCATTGGTGAGTCACAAGAATCATTTTCTGCAGAATCACTCTCACCCGCAGCAGATATATGAGTCATAAACATAGCCTTGGTTGACAGAGGTATCAGTTGGCCAGGAAACCGCATTAAATCAACTAGAAATTCCACAGAATTCAACACAACTGATACAGACATATGTTTGTGGGAGTCCACACACTCAGAAGCTCCTTCAGTAGGTAAACCCTGACAGGAGAAAACCAATTAATCATGAGATTAAATGGCACTAAACAGAAAACTCTGCTCTCTCTCTCTCTCCTATATTAAAAATATTTATGAATTATTAATTTATATTTATGAATTCATGTTATGCCCTCATTATGTTTTTACCTCTCGCTGCTTTCTAAGCCGTTTCCACATTTAATATTTCTAAAATATTTTCTTCAAATGAATTTTTCTTATTATTTTGTTTTAATATCTTATTTTGGCTTGCATATTTAAATAAAAGTTACTGAAAACTCTTCTATAAAAGAAACACATAAATAAATAATTATCATAAAACATTTATACATATAATAAAAATCAATATTTTTATTATATTGTAACTCTATTTGGTACTTTATTTTCTAGGCAGCAATCAATCTCAATTTCTTTTTCTCTTGTTGATCATCTTTACATATTTAAATTGTCGATTTTTGTCATTAGTTCTGTGAGTAGTCTGGATGATGTTGCATTAGGTTTATTTTTAATGAATTAAAAAGGGTCAAATGTATTTTTAACTCCTTGAACTATTAGATCCTGTTTCATAGGTCCTTAAACATATAAAATATTTATTTATATATTTAATATAAAAAGGAAACCAAAAGTTCAAGTTAAATATATTTTTATTTAATTACTTATTCATGTTTTTCTTTTGTAGAAAGTTTGTATTAATTTTTATTCAATTATGCATCCCAAAAGAAAAGGTTGTAACAAAATAATAAAAAAATCACTTAAAGAAAATCTAAATATAGTGGAAGAGATTCAGAAAGTAGAAAGTGGTAAAAAGTAAATGAGCGCAAACATGAGTTTCAAAATATAAATTAACTATACATATATAAAAATAGGGTTCAGATCCTATAGGAAAATCCTCCCATAGGAAATAGGAAATCTCAGCCACAGGATCAAATGAAATCTGCGGTTGAGATTTTTTTCTCTTTCAGCATGTGTGCTTGATTGGGTTATAATCATATCCTTAATGAGTATAGAGCATACGGTTATAAATCAAGCATATGGTTATAAGGGGATTTGATTTCAAAAATAAAAAACACAAGGGGATTTGATTTCAAAAATAGAAGGGGTTTGCCGCATCTTCTAAAAATAGAAGAAGGTTTAGTGCATAATTTTGGTAGCACAGTGGGGTTTTGGTGCATTTTACCCCCAGAAAACTTAAGGAACTTCCAGTATTAAGCCAGACAAGTCTATGCCAAGGGCAATGCAACAAGAACTTATAGCAAAATGAATAAGACAAGAAATTTTCTCATGTTCAGAAATGCTCACCACCAACAGCCTACTCTCTAGTCCTATAGCATCAGCAAGAACTTTGAATAAGATTGCTCGAGGTCTGCATGAACCTTGCCGTACTTGCCCCAGCAGTTGCACACCTCGATTTTCAGATGGATATGAGGATTCCTCCTGGGCAACTTTCCTGGGGCTTATTTCTGAATTTGGCCGCTTGTAGAAATCAGATACCTATCAAGGAAGTCTGAACGTCAAAACCATAAACTAAAGTTGTCTGAAAAGACAGATAACATGAAAAAATAAAAAGGAAATCAAAAATCAACTGAACATGAACTCTAAAGTCGGTAAGAATATAGTTCAGTCCATTTATAAGAAATTAATGGTGTGCAACACACAAGCAAGCCTCAAGAAAAAAATAAATAATACATACAAATATCAATATTATCTTCTTAATTGAAATGAATTCTACTTTGATTTACAGAGAAAGACTCTAAAAATAGACCCGTCAAAGTGAAAATTTATGTCAGAAACAGTGATGTCCAGCTGACACGCTTTAAAAGGAGAAAAGGCTATATTTTTGCGGTGTGATAACTCCACAAAAATAAGAAAGAAAAAGTTCATGAATTTTAAAAAATATATTTTACCCATAATTTGAATTACTGCATGGAAAAGGTGCGTAATGTTGAAAATATGCACAAGAGAAAATCAAAATTTAATTTGATCAAATTATACCCACCAATTCAGCTATCTTCTTTATTACAGCTGCAGTATTTGAGTTTAGACCCTTAACCAGAGCTACTATCAACTGTTGTAGCATAGAAAGCTTCCTATCCTTCACAGCGTCGACAAGAATAACATCAGCTCTCAAACCCTCATGCTCCAAAGTATTAAGTTGGTCCAAAGTAGGTACATCTTCAAACAGTTCCTTGAGCTTTCTATCCTGAGAGTTAGAACATTATTAAGAATTTGTCACTTAAATAGTGTATAAAAACAGAAAGCATCGGAGTAAGAGACATAATAACAAAATAAAATCCAAAGAGTCAAAATTAGCAGCTTGCTCTCCAACGCAAAAATTACTCTAAGAAGAAATACCAGTTATGACAAGATTTCAGAAGTCTCACAACAGGATAGAGTTTGTGGATATTTCAATTACGATAAGCAAAATATGTATCTAGTAATGAAACCAGTGAATAAATTGTATTCATTAATGAAGCATGTCCTCCATTTAATAGTTCAAGAACCTGTTGTTTTCCCTTATCTCCGATTCTTGATTCCATTTTCCCAATGCATGAAAAGGTAAAAGAACTTCTAAGAAGAAAGTGATGATTTCACCATAGTCCATAGTCCATATCACCTCGGTCATATGTCGTGCAGACCTTTTGCTATTTATGCTAGGTACTTTTCTTCTATTGTCATCCCTCCCAATTCCATATTTTCCAGATTCTCAAACTTGACAGAAACTGAGTATCAGAATCTGTTATTTCGCTGCCCGAGAAAAACCAACTTATGATATTGAGATTTTCTATATTCAGAAACTATGAACTCGAGCATTGTCCAAAAGAAAGGTAGGCTATAGAGGAATATAGAAAGATCAGAATGTGTGCCTGTAAGAAATGAGATTGCATTTGGAACACGGTTCACTCTCAACAAATTTTCAGAAATTTGAAATACTTTCATAACAATTAACTACTGGTGTTTTCTGACAATAGGTTAATACTGTTTAAAGATAAAAGGTATTCTAGAAAGCTGAAAGGCAAGCTGGTTGATAATGGAAGTGTGGAATGATGAAAAAGAAGCAGCGGATACAGAACACAAATATCTGAAAACCACAATATAAAGAGAAGAATATAGTGACTGCAAAGGAGTATAAGTAGATCACAAATTTCATGGGAGTGATAGTGCAGGTTTCCATGCAGTGTCAAAGTAACAAGCTGTGAATGACAGTCAACTCTAATTACTTCCAGGAAATTCATACAAAAAGATTAATCCCAATATATTTGGTGAATAGATGGTTAAAAATCATGGGCAGAAAACAAAAGTTCTGGTAACTTGGAAAATTCCTTCTATATAATCATAAGAGCATAGTCATATCATAGGCAGGAGAAGAGCCCCAGGGGTCAGACATAAACTACCAAAATTAAGAATAAATAATATATACACAATCGATCATGTCATAGTGGATATACATATTTCAATTTCTAAATTCGAGAGAAGTATTAAATAATAAATTCATGTCTACACCGCTTTAAATTATTTCCACTGAACATCCAAAACTAGGCACCAAAGGGTAGGATTTGACTAATGATAACTGAAGTTACCCTTGAACAAGAATTCATTAGTGGTTCACCATTTTCACAGACAAAGTATGACTAATATCACTTAACAAAATGTCAGGAGAGGGCATTTGCAAGTTACCAAGTAAACACCATAACCTAGCATGCACATTTGAAGTAGAATCTAGCTTTCCCTTTCATAAGCAGCCAGTATTTATCCCAATCGCATACTAGCTGAAAGGTTAACTAAGGCCAATGATGGTGAGTTAACTCACGGTTCATACTAAATAGCAGATTAAAACCCCACTTCATCAGAAATTTAAAAATTCAAACTTAAACAGGAAAAAAATAGATGAGTTTTAGAGCTCACTGGAACAACAGAGTAGAAACCATTTGGAATTGGTTCAGAAAGCATTCCTGTGCTCCATAGGATTTGTGACGCTCTTTTATCTGACAAGTTATCATAATTCTCTTTGCTTCTTAGATTCTCATCCTTAGAGTCCAAGGATATAGATCCAAATCTCTCGGAAAAATCCGAAGGCCACCATGTACCACTTGGAGAATTCTGCTCCAAAGGTTGATTATCATCTCGCATATCCTCCATGTCCATAACTTTTCAAAAACAATATCATCTCGCTACCATCTTTCAACCCATAGAAACACAAATCAGTTTTGCAGTTTCGCCACATGTATGAACTGTCTTAGCAATTCTTGCATCCAAGAGGCCATTTTAGCCTGAAAAATGAACCAACACAGTTAAACTAATGATGAGTTCCCCATGAACAATAATTGCACAACACTTTAGGTGAAGCTGATCTACATAAAGGAAAAAAAATAACGAAGAAAGATAATCATCCAATATGAAACATCAACATATTATACGGAAGAAAAAAAATGGCCAAAACCAAGGAAGATGAACACCCCAGATTTACAGTTGAAATACTAAATGTACCCAAGATTAACTAGAAATGAAATTAGCACACAGTAAGAAAGGGATCACATTCAGTTTAAACAAGACATGTAAAAAACCGCCTCTGGAAGCATCAGAATAGAGGCTAAAATTACTTGAACTAAGTAGTACAATATTACAATAAGTCCCACCTTAATGTACCCACTATAACTCGAACCTATGAACTAACGCAAGCACAATAGATGTTTGCATCATTATAACTAACTTATTTATGCATGAGAAAGACAGAATGACCTATTATCATTATCAGTCATGTAGATAATTCAACTGGTGTGCTTGAATAAACTCGCGGAAACCATCAATAAACCTGGGAACTAAAACTTTATCCCATTTAACAAGAACCGGGTTCCTTGAAAAGTTAAGAGAACATCAACAGCTCAAAAGTTCGTCTGTATTCACAAAAGACTCAATCCATGATTTCTAATATAGACATGTGAAAATCATTCAAAAGCAATCGCATGAATTCTATAGTTCGGCCTACTTAATCTAGGAGAAGGTGAAAAAATTTTAAGTTTAGCAAGCACACATTGCCAAGTTGCAGGATTCAAGTGGACTTGTTGCTTCTTGAGAGTGAGAAGATACATAAGTTTTAGTCAGTTCATCTCGATAAATATTATCACTCACGAGTCTACTAGCATTTGCGTCTCTGATGCATCCACCAGTCTCATTCTCAGGCATACTCGCAGTTCATATCACAGAACAACTAAAGAACACATGCCGTCACTCACATTCAATACATTAAACCACCGGATGTGAAAGCACATTCCATATTGCTCCCCAAATAACTTATCTCCTATCAATTAAACACCAAACTTCTAAATTCCATCAGATTGTACGACCAAACACCATTTCAAGCTCAAAGCACAAATGGCAAAACCAATTCGGTCAAAATCGAGATTCTAGATCCTTAATCACACGCTGATCGCTACCACCAAAGCCACAAAAGAGCTCAATCGCCACTCCTCCTTGCTTCCTCCGACGGCATTCAAAAAATGCTTCGATCAGACCACTTCAGTTCAAAGCACACACAAATCCACCGACATCAGCTCCAAAATAAATCAAAACACAAGCAGACAAAAACTTCCAAATCTAAACAGAGCACACGAAACCACACGCGGAGCACGTGATCGAACAACTCACCGCCAGCAGATCTTAACAATAGAAACTCAGCTCACATTTGAATCCAACAAACTCCTCCAAGCAACAAGAATTCAACCGCCTACTTCCGAAAAATCAAGAGAACAAAAAAATAAAATAAAAATCACTACAAGATTCCGAAAATGAACTAATAATAATCAAATTTTCGAATCGGGATAAAAAAACAAACACAGAGATATTAATAGCAGCAGTGCTATAAACTTATATGGTGGGGAGGCGGGCGTTTTTATTGTACCTGACTGACTAAACTCGGTACTACGGGTCGGGCCTGGGTATTCGGGTCGGGCCTGTTGCTAATGGATCCATGGGAAAGTGATGTGATGATGGTTGCAAACTTGCAGCCCCTTTTATTCCCTTTTACGAGTTTGTGTTCAGAAATTGAGCTACATGTACAACCTGTGATGCGCAAGGCACAAGTTTTTTCAAGATGTCCTTTTCTCCTTTAAATTGGGGGTTTGTCATAGAAGTTTGTTTGACCCATATTTGAATGTAGGTGTGACATGCTAGTCGGATGGTAAACTTATGGTTAAAGTAAATTTTAATGCATTTACGAATCCATGATGTCATTATGGTATATTGAAACATAACAGATCATTGTCTTTCTTTCATAGTAATTACTATTTCTAGGCGTTGATATTAAATATTTATACAGAATTGATCAAATCTTATAAAATGATTGAATTAGAAATACAATTCAGGACAGTAAAAGACCACAAGATTCAACGGGTGTCGTAAGTAGGCCCATCCACCTAGTGTGACTGCATGAGCAAGTTTTGTCTAAATCATTTAAGCTAAATTAATTTAGTTGATTTGGTCAATTCAAAGATTAAGAAGAATGTCAGTGTTTTCACTAACTAAATGTGTTACACACAATGTTAGTCGTATTACAAAAAAAATTAAGATTGTTAATAACATTGCTAAAACACAATGTCTTGAATTAGCCAATTGATTGGAGAACTGGGTATCTAATTAACATTAAGAACTTTTCATATTGGCGGAACTAAATTATTTGCTTGGGCTCGACTCCCCTTGTATAGTTTGGAGAGGATCACTTATCTTGATTTCAAATCATGGACCAATGCAAGACTAAAATTAGTCTAGATGTTCCCGTGTTGACAACCTTCAGTTTGGGGTAAGTAGTTTTCTTTTCTACATGTATTTCGGATTACTTGTCTAACTTCTCATCCGATATTGTGTTTCACAAACTCAATATTGAAGTACATGAATTCTCTCCAATTAAATTAATATTTGGGTGTATGATCTTCAGCATCAACAAACTAAATAACGATTCAACTTTTTTAGAAAAAAAATAAACTAACTGAATAACAATTTAAAACAAAGGGAAAACTATGAAATACACCCTAAATTATCTATCAATCCTGAAATATACCCCAAAGTATTACTCTTATAGAATAATACCTTAATATTTTATTCCATCAGTGAAATATACTCTCGGTTGGCGACAGAGTTAAATTTCGATGACTCATATGTTAAATGTGACGTGGCCTTTTTAAAGTGATAAATTTTAATTTTTTTCTATTTTTTTGCCTGAAACGATGTCGTTCTAGCTGGATTTATTTAAAAATGTATAAATGAATAAAATTAGGTGCATATGCAATGGAATCCCTAATCTTAATCGCCCTACTGAAATTAGAATCTCGACGAATTTCTCCAATGAAATCGAAGCCCAGGTAACATATCTCTCACCAAAATAAAAAATTAGAATTCGACGACCTCCCTCACAGAATCCGAGAACCACGAGCCTTAAATTCGTTGCACCTTCAACAACCTTGTCAAATTTTATATAGTAATATCAAGTGGGTCTCGAATGAGTAAGGAAACAATTAGAATCAACGAGCTAAGTTATGTATTTGTTGTTGATTTGGCCAGATATAGTTGTTGTCGCTGCTAATTATCAGCTGGTTTTGTCGTGCTTTTGGCGACTGTTTTGCTGCTAATTTGGACGATTGATTTGTTGCTATTTTGTGGTTGTTTTGACTGTTTTTTCTGCTGCTTTGTTTCTTCTGTCTTTATTGTATTTCTTTTTCATGGCTTGATGTTCGTTGTTGATATGGCGAAGGGTTGATAGATTTCTTGGGCGAAATGATATGTGATCGAAGATAGAGATTGTAATTGAGTTGGGATTTTGGAGAATTCTTGGTTGAAAAATATTTGGGGAATCTGCAATTGGGCAATGCATTTTAAGTATTTGTCGGTTTTTATTTATTTTTTCAACTAAACCCAATTGAATTTACAAAAAACCCATGCAAAAATTAGAAAAAAAATACAATTTGATATGTAAATGTCACGTCAAAAAGTCATGTCACATCTAACGTCTGAGTCAGCGAAATTTAAACCCGTCACCAACTGAAGGTATATTTCATTGACAGAATAAAATATTGAGGTATTATTCCATAACAGTAATACGTTGGGTTATATTTCAAAGTTGACTAATATTTTAGAGTATATTTCATAGTTTTCCCTAAAACAAAAGTAGGTCATGTATTGTTTGCTTTAATTTCTCCCTCGCAACGACCACAACAGGAACTTTCTTGAAATAGGATGACGAGAAAAGGGCTCAACTGGACAAGAGGCCTGGGATTCTCTACTCCCTAATGATACTCCACTCTCTATTCCACTTTCAAAATTTTATAATTTTCATTAAATTTTTTTGTAAAAAAATAATTTATTATAACTTGGAATAATTTTATAAGTTCAATGAGTATGTAATAATTTTAGTATTTAACTTTTAATCAATATTCATTATTGAAGTTGATTAACTCATAATTATATTTCGTGATTTTTTAAAGTTCAGATTTTTGTTTATAAATACTAATTAGAGTGTACTATATCATAATTAATTTTTATTTTGATAATATCTATTATAAAAATTAATCCATTTAATTGCGGAACAGAGAGTAGAGGATCTCAAGTGCAAAATATGTTGATAAACAAAATAGTAGGAAAAAATCTAACCCTTGTTTTACTTTTTACAATAATGCCATTAATATTGAGTGTAGGGCAATTCCAACAATAAATAAAGATATGTGATAAATGCAGTGGTAGCACCGTAAATAATTATTAGACGCGGTCACACACCACATCCTATTGGATTGATGTTTATCAAACTAACATTTTGGTTTAAATTAAAAGGAAGCATGGAAATATTATAAAATTGATAGAAGTGATGAATTTGAGGAGGATAGGATTGACCAAAAAGAAAAAAGAAGTGAGTAAATTGCTTTATTTGGTCATAAATAGGAGGTGAGGTTTTCCTTTTGATGGTAGTTGAAGCGCAAAGTTTGGATGAGATCTCCGACAG
This sequence comes from Ocimum tenuiflorum, assembly GCA_001278415.1. Classification (NCBI taxonomy): domain Eukaryota; kingdom Viridiplantae; phylum Streptophyta; class Magnoliopsida; order Lamiales; family Lamiaceae; genus Ocimum; species Ocimum tenuiflorum. Next base: position 11,523 of record AYJT01050778.1, read on the forward strand.
CCAGCTGGCAGAGAGGGCCAACAGCCACACCTTTCACCCTCGTGAATTTCAAGGTCCAGCCTTTAAATTCAAACTCTCTTTTAAAAAAATAAAAAGAAATCGTTATTCAACCCGTAGGGCAGATATGTCATTCTGTATCAGTTGTGGCAAGATGGAATTAGCCATGGGATAGGAGTATAACATCATCAGTTTATTTAAGTTTGATTTGTCACGGTATACTTTAGTTATTTTGTTATACCTTATATTTTATCGTAATTTACGGTATGAGAAAATCCATAACGTTATTTGAGCGTAACTTTCGATATACCTTAGCTCGGTATATTGTAATTTCGGTACGATATGACGGTATACCGCGGTATGCCGAAATTTTATGACATATCAAAATTTTGCTACTCATAAAATATTATTTATTAAAAATTTGCACATATTATTAATTTTATGAATTAACTTTCTCATTTTTCGTCTAAATCAACAATTTTCAGCATAACAAAATTCAACAATAAAATTTGAACAACATCAATATTCAACAATAATTAAAGTAATAACCTAAAAATATGAAAAACACAATACAGATCACATATTGAATACGTCTTAATAATGCTACTCATTTGAAAGTATAATATATAAGAAAACGAATACAAACTAATATCATTTAATATTTTCAATACCTTACAATTTAAAATTTTGATATAACTATAGCCTATAAATGTGAAACTAAAATAAATATGGATAAATATATTCGTATTTTTACATCAAAATTAATTTACGGATAAAAATATGTAAAGTGAGTAAAACCCATAAAAGAATAAGAAGATGTAGAGATTAAACAATATTTAACTTTTTAAATTTTAAAATAATAATAATACAGTTTTTACTATAATAATTATAACAATAATAATTAAAAAATATATTTCGTAGTTTGGTAACAATGTACATGGTATATTGTTGGTATCACAAATCACATACCGTTATCGTACCGAAAACCAACGTTACGGTATCATATCGAGCTAAAAACAACAGTATGCGAAAATTTCAGTATTTCGTTAATTTTTCGATACGATATGTCCTGTATACCGGTATGTCGGGATTTTTTTTCCCACCCCTAGTTTGATGTGTTTATTATTGAGTTAAGATTCAATTATTATAAACGAATATTTTAAATCTTGTGAGTTCAATCGAACTACAGGACCTAATGAGTTCTCTATTTTTATATTTATTATCATTATTTTCTCTTAAAATAAATGGCTTTATTCATGTAAAATATTTTATGTTATCAAATTCTTTCTTTTTTTTTTTT
>AYJT01050783.1:0-17377 GCA_001278415.1 Ocimum tenuiflorum
GGTGAATTAATGCGATTCATAATACAAACAATAAAACATTAAATTGAAGTATAACGTTCCAGAATGATGTAAAAATACCAGAATAAGTAATAAAATCAGTCGTTGAGATATTATTTTTTTTATATATATAGAAATATGAAAAATGCGTTTGGACGAGATTCAAGAACAAAGATTCTTCATTCTTTTGGACGGACGTTACATTATGACCTTTGAATATCGTACATTTGAATCATTCTTGCTTAATGAAGGTTATTTCTCTAGAATAAAACTCGGAAAAATAATTTTCCAATCAATGAAATTAATCAAAACCTACCTAATTTATAAAAAATGAATATATAGATTATGTACATGATGCCTGCCTTGTCTTGCCGGACTATAAAAGTGGACTATATCAGGACTAATCATGCACGACTAACAAGGTCAACTTCAATGACCACAATTACAAATTGTTGTAGACATCTCATTTAATGGGTCACATAAAGTGTTAAAATCGTAGTATAGGACCTGTGGAGACAGGTTACATAACAACGATACAAATGAAATGTAAATACAGGGGAAAACAAAGAAAAGGAAGCTTGTAAAATTGAGTCGATGAGTCCTTTGCCCGCAAGACGAAATACGCTCGGTAGTATTCTCGAATTTGGCGTATTGTTCCCAAAGGTGAAACAATTCTCATCTTTCAAGTGGCAGCACCGCAAACGAAAAGACACTGACGAACTGGATAGAGACGAGCATTGAGTCACATGAAAAAGTATGTTGTAGAATTTCTGTCGGTTACTACTTGACCTATATGACGATGTTGGCATGCAGAAACTGAAACGTCCACCCACACGCACCACGTGTTCGAAATGTACACGGACACGCACCACGAAGAGTTCTTATTTAGTTTTATAATTAAATAAAACATTTTAATTGATTCTACACATTATATTTATGCCTCCCCTAATTGATCAGGCCTATTATTGTATATTATCTTCTTAATATTATTCACATTAATTGTTCATGACAGATTTATTATCGTAATGATGATTTTGATATGAATAATGAGTTCCAAATCTGAACAAGAACAAGATCCAAAATAGTGAAAAATCGACAGTTGGCGTTAAATTCTGAGTTAAAGATGAAAGTTTCCAAATGTACCAATCAAATTGATGCATCAATTTAAAGCAAATCATTCGAGTTTTGAGTGGTGACGATGAAAGGCATATAATAAATTCAAAATGTCATCATGATTGTGAATTCATTTTTTTTTTGGTAGCATGAAAAGAAAAAGAGGAGAGCGAGAGATGACAACTATGACCATAAGAAAAGAGCCATATAATAAATTTTATTATAAAGAAAGGGAAGCATAAAAGCTAATCATTGAAGCATTTGAGTGGATATAAAAAGAGATGTGATAAAGGCAATCCACCTAAAACATTAAGCTCCAATAATACAATATTAATGAATCCATAAGCCCGCGCCCACCTTTGTTTCTATTTACAATCACAATTTATTTTATCAAACATAATCATCTATAGTCCGTTCGGGACCCCAATGATGAAAACCCATGTATAAAGATCCTCGAAATGAGAGAGGTATATGGTTCGAATCTCCAATCCCCTTCTCCCGATTTAGAAAAAAAAAAAACATAACCTACTCACAGCTTCAGTATATATACCAAAATTGTTGTTATTAATTTATTATATTAACATTCACATCATTAATCAACACTCACACATTTGTTTTGTAGTGATGCAATAAAGTACAGTCAATAATACACTGCCGGGAGAAATTTCCCAAGTCAACTGTCCCGTTAATTTTTATGTGGCTAAATTAAACATATATAATGTTATTAATATTGCCATGCATTAAAATTCGAATATTTACAAGGAAATCGATTCTACTCACCAATAAGTCAATACGAGCTCATTCTTTTCTCATGATGTTGTTCAACTTTATTCCTTCTATTTTTTTTTGAAAAAAAAAAGAAATATATTCCAAAAATGATGAAATTCCCAAATAATATTGAGAATATGCAAGTTGGTCCAATATATATTATTTTGTACTCAATTTCCGAGATTTGAAACTGGAATGCATGTGTGAGACAATGACTTTTGGGCCCTCCACCGCCACCACAACCCCAACTCATAATTAAATGTTATCACATGATCCAAAAAACACTAGACTCAAAGTCATACTACTATTATACTACGTATGTAATAATGTATGCATAGATTCTCATAATCCCATAACTAAATTCTTAAATTTCCAGCACAAAATGCATACAAAAATAGTACCCTTGTTCTATTATTACATGTTTCCCCTCCATTTACACAAGTTGATTCTTTGACTCTTTTATTTTAGTAATAAAAGAAATAAATCACTGCAAATAAAAAGAAGATTGCATTTGCATCGCCATACAAACTGGTTTACTTTATATCCCTCCCTATCTCTGAATTTATTACTGATGATGATTTACAGCTTCGATCAATAAATATATACCAAAACGGGCTCTGGTGTTTTCTTGTTGATTATACCATTTCTCTGCTATCATTCAGCCAAGATTCAAGCTTCTTCAGTTTTCTTGGCAAAAGGGTATGATATATATCTTAATTTTTGTGGTTTTGCGCGAGCCGGTTTTGATCGAGTTATGATATTTATCGTTGTTTTGATGTGGCGGTTGGTTGTCTGTTTCCAGAAATTCGATATCAGATTTTTTTTTCTTTTTTCTTTTCACTTGGATCTTTGAATGGTATTTACTTAAGCGTGGCTTGTCGTCGTGACAAAATCGTTGGTTGTTTTTCCCCGTTTAGCTTGGATTTAATCTGTGTTCGTAGTCATTGACTGTGTAGAAAGGGCTGTGAGTTCTGGAGTTGAATTGAAAAAGTCATAGATGTAGACACGCTTTGTATTTGCTTTTTCTATTATTTCTTTTTTGATCGGTTTTTTCCTTTTGTTGGAAATTGCCACTGTAGTTTAAGGATGAAAGGAATTTAAAAAAGCACAGCTGAAATGCATCGATTTTATAGGAATACACGATGAGAAACTTTTGCTCAAAAATCTATTCTATCCATTGTGAAAAATGCTGTTGCAACTGGAAATGTAGTTTTCTGGAAATGGGGAATTACCAATATTTTATATATAAAGTTTTAGTGCTCCTTCACCTTGATGGCTGATGTGAAATATCAAACCAGTTTTTGGTTGTTCTGATTGATCTCAAAACTGTTTTCATCTCATCAAAAGCAATTTTGCTGTGGGGTGTGGTGATATGCTGCAAATAGCTACACCAGTTTTAAGTTGTGATGTGGAAGCTGAGATAATCCAAATAAAAGTACTTGTACTGATGACACCCTTCAGAATTATGGAACTGTATGGCATGGTGTATTTGTATGATGTTTGTTGCTGCCAACTTATTAGTTGCTGTTAGTTGCAACTTTAATGTTGTTTAGCTCTCTGTTCGCCATTTTTATTGAAAGAATCGGTATGGACATCTTCATGATTCTTCTTTGAACAGCTGCCTATGTGTGGGAGGGTAGTTTTTCAATTTCTTGTCATGCCATATTCTTCTTTAGAACAACCATGTTCCCTGAAATATCTTGGTTTTTGTGATTTCTTGTCTAATCAAGAGACTTGATCTTACACACTAATTGTAGGTGATCTTCGTACAGATAGTAAAGAGTTAATGCTGCTAAAGAATCTGATGGAGGACAAGCAGTTGAATTTCGACCAACCACTCTTATCCGTTAGACGACATTCACCAACCGTGACCTCTCAAAAACGCGACACCAGGAGAATCAACAGTTATTCTCATCAAGTCAAGCCTCATATTCCCACTTACAAATCAGAACTAAAATCTGGTCCTATTAGAAATCCTGGAGCAGTTCCCTTTCTATGGGAACAGTCCCCTGGTCAACCTAAGGAAGAGACGAAACCACAAACTCGAAACTCCCAAAAACCTCCAATTGCCCCAAGGCTTCCTCCTGGCAGGACCAAACAGCAAGATAGTCATGATACTTCATCGAACACTTTTAGCAGAAAGAACCAAACTGTTGATGTACCCTTTACTAGTGAAAGTGAGAAACAAGATCTCGATGTTTCTTGTGACCCTTGTTCTGGTTCGTCCAACGATGAAAATGTCAGTAAAGATGCAGCAGAGGAGAAGGAGGGCTCTGATTCCGGGGATAGTGATGAAGCATATGTTGATGCACTGGATACGCTCTCAAGGGCCGAATCTTCTTTCTTGAACTGTAGCATGAGTGGTTTAAGTGGGTTAGAGGATTCGGATGTGAAACCTTCTGCAAGCTTCTTGAGAGATCCACAAACTCGCGAGTTTATGATGGACAGATTTCTCCCTGCAGCAAAGGCGATGGCCTCAGAGACCCCTCATGCACCCAAAAAGCAACCTGTGCAATCACAGATACAGCAGCCGAATAAAGCAGCTAATCAGTGTAAGCCTTCGCTTCGCTATGGGCCTAGTTTTGCAAAGAGGTATGCTTATTACCAAGAGAATGAAGATGAAGAAGAGAGCGATGATGAGTATGATCAACAAGCAAATTTGCCTTCAGTATGCGGTTTACTTCCCCGTTTCTGCTTAAAGAGTTCACTCTGCCTTTTTAGCCCTGTTCCTGCAATGAGTGCGAGGACCCGAGTGCCATCTTCCGCTAATAAAGTTCGGCCTGCATCTTTATCGGCTGGTTCTTACAGCGAGTTGGAGAATGAGGTAGAACTTTGTTTTCAACCTCTGCCATCTCAATTTTATGTACACAAGCCTTTTTTTAACAATGCATTATTATTTCTGCCTTTATTTGAGCAGTCCAAGTCTGATAGAAGTGAGACAAAATCAGCAGAACAAATCCGAACAACTGAACTTGATGAGGATAAGGCTAAATTGAGAAGTGAGAATGGTAAACTAGAAATCCATACTTTTCCATTTCTTGAACATAAAGTTATTTTGGTTCCTGAAGAAATACGCATGCTCGAGTTGCAGGTTTTGGACTGCACAGTAAGGGCTTGAAAACATTTCAGGAGTTCTTGGATGATCGTGGGAGCCCAGATGAGACGAATTCTGGAGATCCTGCTGTTGAGAAAACCCTCTATGTAGATACAGTACAGAAGGTGGAATCACCAAACTTGAGGCCATTTTCTACGAATGTAGAAGATGCTAATGGCCTTTCAAAATCGCTAGAAGAAGCAGATGTTGTCAAAACCAGGGCTGAACAAATGCCTGCAATAGATTCACCTCATGAAGATTTGAAAAAGCTGGATAATGTAGATGGAGACGAGCATTTACTGCCAAATGCTCACAAAATTCATGATTCAGCTGAAGAAAATCCAGATTTTAACCAAGACTCGACATGCAAAGGCAATTTGGTCGCGACCACACAAAAAGCAATGGAAAGTTCAGAAAAGCAGCTGTCAAGAGAAGTAGTAATTTTGGATAACCCGAAACAGAAAAATTTTGGACTTCCCGCTCCACCACCTTTGCCTAAATCTCCATCCGATTCCTGGCTTTGTCGAACGTTGCCTTCCATGACCACAAAGCATTTGTCTCTACGTCCATATCTTGGTGCAGCTAAAAACCCCGAAGGCCACGGTTTTAAGACACCAAAAAGTGATATGAAGTGGGAAACTATAGTGAAAACTACAAAGGTTCAGCGTCGTCACATGCATTATTATGAGGTAAGTTTGTTTATTGCTTACATGTTATCATTAAATGTCTCAAGAACTGCAACAGCATGTTTACATTGTTTAGCTGTTGTATCAGGAATCATTGACAACTATACCAGAAGCATGAGAAAGTGGTTCTGTGGATCAATGCTGTGGTTCTTTGGCAAGTCTGTTAATCGGTGGATGTCGACACGATAAAGACTTGACGCTTTATACTAGTGTTCTTTGCTGTTGTGGATGAATTATTTTTTATTGATGGTAATGGTGGGATGGTAAATGTTTTGATCCTCCATTTTGCTATCATGTAATTATAGTTTGAATAAACACATATCCTTGTATAGGGGTTGCAGTTCGTGTGATAGCGGTCTGCAAAATATATAATACATTTGTACAAACAAACTCAAGAGACTTAACTGTAATTGCAATATAAATGGTGAAAGTTTTTCCTATTTGTATACTTATCGATGTCATATGTACAAAATCATAATGCATCAAAACTCATAGCAGCAATTTCAATATATATAAAAAGAAAAAGAAAAGTAAAAATGGAAAAAACCCTGCACTTTTGACTTTGAACATTTTCTTACATCTTTATAAATTCAGGAATAATTAGCTTTCATGTTCCACTGTAATTTCTTCTAATGATGTTCCTTCAAGAATGTGATAAACTTGGGGGTGTAATGGTTCCAAATGTTTCAATTTGTTCATTAACATTTTCTGGATGAGAAATTTAGCCAATATTTGTTTAGATTTTTCACCAAAGTACAACCTAATACTCAATTTATGATGGTTAAAAATTTATTTGAGCTTGAGATGATAAGCATGTCATATCATGTTGAACGCAGTCTTATTATACAAGTCTTATTGGTCCAGCTCGAACAACTTTCTATATTGGTCGAGTCAAAGTTGAGGACATGTGGATTATTTCCTTAAATTTTTATTTTTAATGAAATCACTGTTGATAAAGCTCATCAATTTTTGGTGGGTCCCATCTCGTGGGTTGCGGTGTGAGAAATTTCGTAAAGTTAGAATTTAGGCCTAATCATTAAGGGCTTCATCTTTTTGTTGTGATGGCAGGAGAAATTATACAATCAAAAAATGGACAAGTATATTGGAACAAGTTTTTGGACACATCTAATTGTTGATAACTTAATGTGTCTGTGCAAATGCGCCCACAATAACAAAAAAAAAGAAGTTTTTCGGTTAGACAGCCTAAATGATTTAGACAAGTTTTTGTTTAAAATTCAGAAGGAATATGTGTTTGAGTTTAAAATTCAGGACGAACATGAGTTTGAATTGATAAAAATGAACTATTTAGATCTATCTAAATCGTTTAGGCGGTCTAACGTAAGTTATTGCCTAGCAATAATATTTCACCCAACAGTAGTCCAACTAAGAAAAAGAAAGGTCCTTCACCTTAAATTAGTCGCGCGTGGTCCCACGTTATCCCACAAGCCGCGTGGCTTTTTGTCGTCTTGTTACATTTCAGTCAATACAAATAAGGTGACATTTTGTATTATTTTGTCGTACAATACAAGTACAACAAGTCGTATATTTTTGAGGAAAGAACTAACGTATACCACACAAAAGTAAGGTATGTATGCTGCTTCTCTTTTATTCATTTATAATGTTCTTTAATTTTAAAAATCACTTCCTAAATTGGTTGAATTTTTTTTCCTGTCTTGAAATACCAGATATTTCTAATGATACATTTCACCACAGCCACTATGTATTTTCAGAATTCGTCGTGTTTTTTTCCAGGCATAAATATTTGTTGAGTTTTCCAAAACGTACAAGCCTCTGTTTTTTAAAAATCGGTTCAAAATGGGAAAGAAGAATAAAATTTTGTGTGCCTATTTGTTTTTGTTTACTAGTTAAACAACTAGAAAATTAAGTTTTTTATAATCGAAATATTGCGTATTATTTTCTTTTTCTTATAGATTAGAATAAGCTCTCGACAGTCGACAGTATACGCTTCCTATTTTATTTCTAATTGTATTTGATTATGCATATGTGACAAAATACAGCTTGCATGAAATGAGAAGACAATAGTTAATTACAATAAAGAAACAATTTACAATTTTAAAGGGTAATTATTTGTCATACAAAAACATCTCATCTGATACAAAATCTTCTATCTAATTCTCATACTATTTTGTCACATAAGTAAGAAAATGGAGAAACACACCACCTTTGGAGAGGTTTATTGATAAAGCAGAATTTTATGATAAAAAAAAAATATTTCGAGCTCGTATTTCAGAATTTCCAGATTTTAGTACGTTGCAAATCTGAATTACTGAAAGAAAAAACCACAAAATTCAGATTTTTCTTTTTCATACTTAATATTAAGTTACGTGAAAATGATACGTGTTGACTCAGCATTTTAGTGCCGAAAAATTAAAGTTGCATCTTATATTTAAACTATTTTTTAGAGTTGTATACTTATTCGAAATTTCAAATAATTTGTATTATTTTTTACAAAATACTCATAATTTACCGTACATTTTAATACTCCCGTTGTATATATCATATATACATAATTTATTTATCTATACAGTGAGAAATTAAAAAAGAAAACATTAAACAAGTGTTAATGGTGAGAGAGAGAGAGAGAGAGAGATCACTCACATGGCGTGGTTGGCGCTGGGACCTGAGCAACATCAGCATAATCCACCACCCGACCATCACTATCATAATTATCGCCATCATAATGCTCTTGACCAAGCTCCGCCTCCTCCCGCCGCCCTGAAGCTTCCCGCCGCCGCCGCAGTTTCCAATACTATGGACACCGACAAGGTTCTTCTAACTCAACTCCCTTTCTCCTCATCCTGTTTTGGGTGTGTCAAACCCTAGTTAGTTCACTTTTTTAACTCGATCTAACTCTGTAGCTTCACTTCATTTTCGATCTTTGCATCTTTGTCGACTGGAGAAACTGTTTCCGCGCCGATCTGACTGTCTGCGCCTTATAGTGGTTGTTTTGGCTTCTAGGATTCTGCACTTTAGCTGAGTTTTTGAGAGGGACAGTGCGTGTTTGAAATTAACGTTTCTCGTTTGATGCGTGATTTTAGAAGGAAGAGAATGTGGGATTTTGAGTTGAAAATATCTTCTTCTAGGTTTATAGTTTGGTAAAAGGTATTCCTTCCATTTTTGTTCTTTGGGCGAGTTGTTTTTTCTGTCTGTTTCTTTTGCCTATGTTTTTATACGCAATGCATATGATTAATATTGTATTAAACTTGAGATTCTTAACCGAAACATCTTTTTCATACTGAAACTTTTTGTTGTTATTCTGGATTTTAATTGTTCTTTTTTAACTTTTGATGAATACTTTTTTATGTTAATCAGAGGCTTGCTTGTTGTAGCTGCTGACGGCTTATTCTCCCCGAAACTATAACGGTCTCTTTGTTTCATTCTCAAGTTTTGTGGCATGTGATGCTTTCTTCAAAGCTGTAGTTAGTATACGACAATGCTTTTTTCGGCTCTAAGCTTAGCATATCTTTAGATCCTTGTCCGGTTTGCATTTCCTTATTTCCCTTTCCATTGGGCAATTCTGTTGCTTAAATTCATAATTTTCCCCTAACTTATGTGGTCAAAATTTGAGGTTGTGCTCCCTGATTTGATTATTTTTGTAGATAGTTGTTTCTGCCGACGTATTTAGACTTACTTTGGGTTTGGTTTCTGTTGCAGGAGATGGCAGGGCCGATGGTGGAGGGGAATGATCCTCTCACAGGTCACATAATTTCCACTACTATTGGAGGAAAAAATGGCGAGCCTAAACGGGTTGGTGTTGGGTCCCATTTCTTAAGATTTTCATTTACTGCATAGATACTTTTGGGCTCATATTTCCTTTCATAGATACTTTTGGTACAAGAGGGATCGTATAGCATTCTTTTGCGTGATATTTTTGATTATTTGTATCTATAGTTCTTTTTATGAGGAGGTAACAACTTCCTTTGGTGCTTTGTGTAGACAATTAGTTACATGGCAGAGCGTGTCGTTGGTACTGGATCATTTGGAATAGTTTTTCAGGTGCGTCCCTATAATGATCAAAATGTGGTTATCTTAAGCATGTCATTTATGACAATCAATCGTTACCTTTTTTTGTGCAGGCAAAATGCCTGGAAACTGGAGAATCGGTGGCCATCAAAAAGGTCCTCCAAGATAAGCGGTATAAAAATCGTGAGCTGCAGTTAATGCGGCTGATGGATCATTCCAATGTGATCTCTCTAAAGCATTGTTTCTTTTCTACAACGACCAGAGATGAGCTTTTCCTTAATTTGGTAATGGATTATGTCCCTGAGACTATGTACAAGGTCCTGAAGCATTACACCAATTCAAATCAAAGGATGCCACTGATTTATGTCAAGCTTTATACTTATCAGGTAATTTATCTCATTTGTGCCTTTTGATTTCCATTTCTCAGAAATTTTTAGTTCAGTTCTCTTTTGACAAGAAATTTCTGCATCTGTTTCAGTTATTTAGGGGGTTAGCATATATGCATTCAGTTGCTGGGGTTTGCCACAGGGATATAAAACCTCAAAATATATTGGTAATTGACTTTAGAGTTCCTTTCCCTCAATACTTTAATTTCTTCATTTGCTCCTAGGTCTGTGGACCGTTATTTTGGTATCTGTGAAGTGATATATTGTGCTTCGTCTGCATTGCAGGTCGATCCGCTGACTCACCAGGTCAAGATTTGTGACTTTGGAAGTGCTAAAGTTCTTGTAAGTCATTTGGTTTTGCAGCTTGATCATAAACCTGCTATAATCATAAAGTGTTAGAATTCAACGGGTGGATGCATGGTGCATGCATCTCCTATTGTTCCCTCTCGGCTGCACGTGCATGTTTGAGTGCAGAAAGTTACTTAGGTTCAAAAGCTATTCTGAATGAATGATACACATTATGATTTCATGAAGTGTAAGAAGTATCGAGCGAGATGGAGATGATATATAATCCATATATGGAAGAAGAAACACAGAAGGGAGAATGCCTTTTTCTTTTGAATTAGATAGAAAAATATGAATAGTGAATAATGTTTGATTTATCATGCCATAACAAACCAGAGTAGGTTGATCACTACCTTCATCAAATGAGAGTTAACTGTTTACATATGTGCGCATGCCCTCCTTTTTTCCACATGGCTTGAGCGACTGACTGCTATAAGTTTTTTCATTACTTTTTGTTGTTGCTTCACTGATGTCCATAAATTCTTTCGTTAATAATGTCCAGGTGAAGGGTGAGGCAAATATATCCTACATTTGCTCTCGTTACTATCGAGCCCCAGAACTTATATTTGGTGCAACTGAATATACGTCATCAATCGATATCTGGTCAGCTGGTTGTGTCCTTGCCGAGCTACTTTTGGGCCAGGTCTGTGTCATATCTAGTCTGGTGAATAAGGAGCTCTAATGCATCTCTTACGCAAAATGCACCTTTTCTTTTTCTATTTCAGCCTCTCTTTCCAGGAGAAAATGCAGTCGATCAACTTGTAGAGATTATCAAGGTGTGCTTCTAGTTCACATATTACATTTGATGAATCAGAAGTAAGAATAATGCTTGTTTCTTATCCCTCTATCATACAACTTTCTCAACTAGGTTCTTGGTACTCCAACTCGAGAAGAAATTCGATGCATGAATCCAAATTATACCGATTTCAGGTTCCCCCAAATTAAGGCCCATCCATGGCACAAAGTATGAGTCTGTCGCCTTACACTATTTGCTGTCACACAAACAATTTCCTATGCATCTGATTGACAAGTTGTTTGATCAGGTTTTTCATAAGCGGATGCCTCCTGAGGCAATCGATCTTGCTTCTAGGCTATTACAGTACTCACCTAATCTCCGTTGCACAGCAGTATGTTTTATATAGCTCAACAATTAGAACATGGCAAATCTTTGGTAAATTTCAACAGCAAGCAATTAGGACTAAACAATCTTTATTTCTTTCCATGCAGCTAGAAGCATGTGCCCATCCTTTCTTTGATGAGCTCCGGGAGCCCAATGTCCGCCTCCCAAATAATCGCCCCCTCCCGCCTCTTTTTAACCTTAAGCAAGAAGTATGGTTTCTAAGCTCTCTTCTTCACTCATTTCTTCTCGTCATCTTCTTCCACTTTTCCTTCCTTCCCATTATATCCTTATCTTATGTTGGACTGTCGCATGTTTTAGTTAACTGGAGCTTCGCCTGAGTTGATCAACAAGTTGATACCAGAGCATATCCGGCGGCAAGCTGGTCTGAGTTTTCCTGTACATCCTGCTGGGACGTGATCAAAGCCAAATGAGGTGGTATGTTTGTTTAGTTGATGGATAAGTAGCAAAAAGGGCAACATAATGAGGCGCGTCGTCATATATGCACATATTGTGGTTGAAACAGCAAATTTGGTTCTAAACTAGTTTGATCTCTTCTGTACATCCATTTTGGTTGAAACTTGATATGTAGGGAGCAAATATTGATGATGTTGGTATTAGTGTCAATCCAGTTAGCAGCAGCTGTTTGTTTTTTTCCAGTTTCTTTTGCTCCGTAACTTGTTAAATACTTGAAGCCTTATTCTAAAGTCACTGTTTTCCTCCCTTGTGATATGCGATATTGTCTAGTTCTAATGTTCTATAATGGTCTAATATCATGTTTTTGTTTTATTAGAGTAAAAAAAGAGAAACATGTCAAGCTAGCTTGGAGAGGGTTTTCTTGGGGAATGTCAAAAATTGAATTTGTACTACTGTTTCGAGCAAGTGTGATACAATTTTGGCTGCTAATACATTAGAAATTAGTATCTCTAAATTTTCAGTACTTCCGAAGGAGAAACTTTATTGAAACACTGCACGTAAACAGCCAGCACAGACGACTGAAATTTTGTTTCTCAGACATCATAAGTTGATATTTATATATAAAAGAAACTCTGGTTAATTGCAAGAGCACTTGTACTTCCGCTTGCAATGATATGACAATTTCTTCTGAAAATCTATGTCAAACTTGCCTACAAAGCTAATTTACGTAGGCTAATGAAGCTGCTTCTTTATCAAATAATAGAGAAGAGTGTAAACTAAGAATAAAAACATCATAACAAATTAGAAGATTTCATAATTTGCCAATGTAGAAATACATCATATGTTCAACAAATCTTCCAACATAATTAAATAGCTCCGCCTGCAAGACTATAGATCAGCAGAGTTCCCACTTCCTTATTAGAGGTGCAATAGCCCTCTGTACCCAAAACAAAATTGGTATGCTCGTGAGACAAATTTATTTTCAGGGGTCCAAAAATTGGAAAAAATCATGAAACCATATATATTTGTTGATATATGTGTAGCATCCTAGAAAAAATGTGCACTCTTCCTAAGCTGATTTGGTGACCTCGTGTATAGCATTCGCCAAGTAACCAACATTGCCAGTAGTAACTCCAGCCATGCTGCATTGAGTTGAAACCATTAGAAATAACACCTGAAGATCCTCTATTCCAAAACATAGTGCGAGAAAGAATGCACACATCGAGTATCCATGGATGAAAAAGAAAAATCGTTAGATGATGTTACCTAATACGCCCATTACGAGTCATGTAAATGTGAAATTCACTCGTCAAACGATCTACTTGCTCAGGTGTCATGCCACTAAAGCAGAACATACCAATCTGCTAGCAGTATATATCTTTTTAGGATAATAAATGATAAAATCTTGAGTAATTGTTCGAGAAAAGGAAAGAAATTGACCTGCTTGGTTATGTGCTCCCATGAAAGAGGGGATCCCAACTTCTCAAGATTTTCGCGTAGAGCACTTCTCATTCCAATGATTCGATCAGCCATCCCCTAGAGACAATTGTTTAGACCATGGAAAATTTCCGGTCATTCATCAAGAAAGCACTTCACACTCGATAAAGATATTATATTTCAAATATGATAGAAAATAAAGTTTTTTATAACAAACTGAAACTTCAAATTAAACGGCAACAAATTTATGGACCCTTGAAGAAATATATTGATTTTTCCATTTTATGCTTCATTTTTCACCTGCGATGTTGTATCAAAAATCACATAAGTCCAATATATCGGAAATAACAAACTTATTATTGGGTTTCAAAAAATAATTCAAACTGACCGCTTTAGTAATCAAATATCCAAACAATCTTGAACCATACAAATCTCAGGTGGGATCTTAATTTCATGTCATCTACAAATCTCAATTTGATTTTTGTAAAGGAAAGTCTATCGTGGAACAGGTCACTTGAACTGATTTTCATTGTCAAAGGTTTTGAAGTAATGTAATTGACACTCGAAACCAGAAACATTTCATCATGTGAGAATTTAATTCCAAACACGGTTAGTTTGAAATTTTTGAAAGCACAGGCATAGCTCGGATTATTTAATATATTTGGCCTAATTTGGAAATCAAAGTTGATTAACATACTTAAAATCTAAGATAAGCTCAACAACCGATTATGTCTCATCTATTTCCACCTGACTTGGAAATTAAAAGATTAATACTGCACACGAAGTTGGTAAATTACCTTAACTTCCTTCAGCCACAATTTCTTCAAATCTGGATCACCAAGAATGGTCGAAACAATGAGGGCACCATGAACTGGTGGATTGCTATACATGGGTCTCGCAAGCTGCTGCAACTGACTCTTCACGGCGACAGCCTGTTTCTCATCCTCACAAACTACACTGCAAGTCAAAATAGAAGCATCAAAGTAAGACAATAACTAAGTGCTGTTTTATCATGGTTGAAGAACTGTAATCAAGGATTCTACAGATTTACGTAGCCAGAGAATCACCTGAGACAACCTACTCTCTGGCCATAAAGTCCCATATTCTTAGCATATGACTGAGAACATCCTATTAGATGGCCATCCTCAAGAAAAATCCGAATTGACCTAACATCCCTTTCGGGATCACCACTAGCAAAACCTTGATATGCCATGTCAAAGAAGGCAAAATGTCCTTTAACCTGACAACAGTAAATTTTACTTAATTAGTTTACAAATATATATATAGTTTGTATGATAACAAAAGAATATATGTGTGCAGCAGAAACAAAAAAAAAAGGCACGCAACCTTGAATTGGTATGAGATCTCTTTCCACTGTTCCTCTGTAGGATCCACTCCGGTTGGATTATGAGCACAAGCATGAAGGAGAAAGAAAGATCCGTTTGGAGCATTCTGAGACCAAAGTGAGGAAAAGGAAAGAATAAAAATACTATAGAATAAACCAGAAAAACAAACTCACTTCTAGGTTTATCTAAGTTAGTTGCACCTTCACGTCATCCATCAATCCGGAAAAGTCCAAACCCTTTGATTCTGGATGATAGTAATGGTATGTTCGCTGAGGGACATGGGCATCTCTCCAGATATTGTGATGACTGCCAGAATATCATAGTATGCCATAAAATTACGGAAAGCAAATAGCTTGAAGTGAAAGCGGAATCACAATTGCAATGGATAATAGAAATTTGGGGAGACTTATGAAGCATCATGAGATAATGCATGACTAAGTTACACAAAAGGGATAGAATAACAGGAAAGCTAGTACTGACTTGGACCAGGTGGGAACTGGAATATAAATCTGCGAGTCAGGGGAAAAGCGCTTTTGGAAGTCTGCAAATAGCCTGCATGCACCAGTTCCTGAAAGAGCTTGTACTGCTGCGATTCTCTTGTCCTTAATCAAGTCAGAATCCTCCCCATAAGCCAGCTTTAGTGTCTCCCCAACCATGTTTACACTTCCGCCCATGGGAAGATATTCCCTGAATCAAAGCCTGTTAGTTCTAAATCCTAAGGATAAACTGGATTGGAACAAAAGTCAAGAAATATGTTACATATGGAAACCCTGTTTGGCGTCCTTATAGACAAACTATTTTAATACATACTTCTAACAGACAGTAGTGCAGAGCCAGATAGAGATGTCGACATGAGAATGAAATGAATATCGATGTCGTATAAGTATGTATTCTTATCCAGAGAGAATATACAATACATGCACAGTTTGGGAACCCACTTTCAAATGCTAATGGAAACTAAAGTTCCATTAGAACTTCTGCAACAAATTATCTTTCACATAATTTAACAAGATGTTTAATGTCCACTCACTTTCAAGGATTTCAGCGTTTACATTTAATACTCATCTAACAATATAATCTCCAATTCCCACATGTACATTGCAGGAAGACGTTTATTTCCCTTGTGCATCTCTATAGATGTCTATGTTCAAGAACCAGAAGGAATAATCTATTCTCAAGATGGAAATGAAAGGTGATATTTGTTATTTATGCAAAAGTATTCTGAAAATGAAAGCCAGATCTCGAGATATAAATAGGTCTACTAGAGTAAGTAATAACTGTCTAGAACAAAGAGTAGAGTGCACAGTCAGAAGCCATCTGTCTAATTGACAATGAATTTAGATTAATTTTACAATTGTAATTAGATTAAAAAATGCATCCAAGAATTCACTAATGCATTAATCAGGAGTGCTTTTATCAAGAATTTGGACCCACAACTGAACATACAATATGAAACATCACAACATAAATCCAAAACGTTTATCTATTTCAAATTTTCATTGTGGCCTCCATTTTTGTATATTTAACTTGCAACATTATTCTTCAGATGGGATAAAGATTCGTTGTTCCGAACAACTGTGGGACAAACACAAATCAGGAATCCTTATCCTCTAGCTGCTAAAAAGGGGAATCAAAATAGCAAGTGGAAATGAGCATGGATTAAAGTTTTGAAACAGGGGACCGCTGCATAGCTGTAACTTTAAGAGAAATGCATTGAATTCACACTAAGACTCTTAATGCATCTATTTTATCACCTAACAACTACCTGACTTTAATGTGAAATCCTGGGATGGAATTGGCCATCATTCTCGCTCTATCCAACACTGTTAAATCAGTGAATCTTGAAGATTGTATAATGTCAACAGTATATTTCACTCGACCATCCACACTATCGATTTAATTATCTACCATAATATAGCGTATCATCCACTATTTCCTTGAATCAATTCATGTTAAATGTACTAGACGAACATCATTTTGGAACAATAAAACCTGATAGTGGTATTAGTAAGCAAGATCGTACTTATTATGAAAGCTGTACTGCAGACAACTAGCGATGATAAAACAAATACAGAAAAGATTAATACTTTTCCAGAATTTGTTGCTAGAACGAATCTACGAATTCAGAAAACAGAATTACATGTTCAAATTGCCGGCGATTCTCCTCTCGGCTTCTCTGACGCACTCCAGCACCACCGGTTTTCCGTTATCATCACGATATGCGCCCTTTTCACCGAAACAATCACGCAAACAAAATGAAAACAAAACAAAGGAAAAACAAAAACATAATTTTATCAAAGTTCACCAGATCATTTTATTTTTTGTTGAAAAACAATGAAATCCACAACTTCCACGTCAGAAGTCAACAAATTCCACCAGAAACCACTGACCTAATACTCTTTGCTAGCGGGATCAGTTGAAAACAACATAACGCAATTCGAATGTAAAACAAAATTAAACTACAAAAGATAAAAGAAACAAACAAACTTTGCAGCAAATTCCAACCAAAACAGCAAAATTTTTGAAAACGAATCCAGTACAAGTGCAGAGAATACTCACGACGCCGACATTGACTTTGTCAGGACTAGGATCGGCGAGGAAAGCTTCGGTAACGCCGAGGATGGGATCCTTGGGAGCAGGCTCCACGTGGCGCCACCACGCCGTGGACATGGATCGCGCAGCTCCGA
>AYJT01050877.1:0-13037 GCA_001278415.1 Ocimum tenuiflorum
ACTACACAACCCATGCTTTTCACCTAACCCAATGGCACTATTCGAATTCGTCAACTATAAATAGAAGAGAAGAACGACAAGTGAAGACTACTGACTCTTAATCTGCTCAAGCTTACTTCATCTCTTACTCTCAAGCATTCAAGCTTTTTAAGTTCTAACTCGAATCCACCGGAAATCCTCAACTGTTTCTACAGCCTGAGATTATGAGACTGTTCTCAGAATCTAGCTAGGAACATCTTCCCCCGCATTGGATAAGCGAGACTCTGCATAAGTTGCGGTACAAAATTGCCAGTAAAGCGCTGGCCCAACTTAATTTATGATCAATGTCTTCCACTAGAGCCCGAACAACGTGACAATATACGTTGTTTTGATGAATTGATGAATAAGAAGAAGCCTAATTGGTAGGCGACAAGTAAGAGTGTTGTCTGTCAGTGCCAATCATCCCCAACATCCGCCGATGGCACCATCTTGATACGACAACTGATGGACGGGAGGAACAATCGATTCTTGGCGATCGTTGGGTTCTCGATACCCAAATGCTCCTGCATGTATGCGTTCCAACCTTGAGGTGATAGGCCATTGCTTCTCTTGACAGCATCACCATCGATCCCAATGTCGAGAAGCAACTCCACGTCTTGTAGAGTGATGGTGGCCTCACCAAAACTAAAATGAAATATATGCGTCTCCAGACACCACCTCTCCACATCCAGATCTTTAAGTCAGCTTGGGGCATTGTAATTGATCTATTGCCCAATCATCACCTTGGAACACTCCATACGACCTATGTTTACATTGATGTAGAAGATCAACGTTAAGTGGCCCTTGATTTACTATGACTTTTGATCTTTCCATCTACATCTATCAACCAATATTTTGTCTTGATTTGTATACTAATTCCAGAATATTTTATCTTCTAACTAATATATATGATTCATAAAAGAAAAACAAAAGATAATAACCCAACAAATACTACATATAACTAAATAAAAAGTATATAAGTCACTGCATAAGATAAAAATTCAAGAATTGATATATATAAAATTTCAAGAATAAACAACAAATTATATTCAACACGAGAATTAATTAAGAATCATATATAAGCTTTATAAATAATAGTACATTTAACATTTTATTTATTTTGATATGAAAAATTTTAATTATGTCTAATTGTGTAGATTAATTAGGCCAATCTACTTTTAAAATTCACTTTTAAGGTTGTTAATTTATATTATAAAGTTTATGTTATGTTGTAATTCAAATATGTTAATTTATATTATAAAGTTTATGTTATGTTGTAATTCAAATATGGTACAAATATCATATAGTTATGTTATGTTTATGTTTTACATGTACATTTTTATGACTGGAATTTTGTGTATGACCTTAGCAACTACATTAGGATTTTTATTAATATCCCTTATTCATTATTTTTCAAAATTAATGTTATTTTTTTAATATATAAAATTAATGTTGTTTCTAAATACTTTTGCATGTACTTTTAATAGTTTATAAAATTATTAAATTTATAACACGGGTAAAATAGGAGCTAAGGGGGTAAAAGGAGAAGCGTATTTTACCTTACAATCCACAACTTTATAATAATTTCCTTGTATCCGCCGCTTACATTACACAAGCCACAACGATTTTCCAGTTTCCAATATTTTTTCCTTCAACGTCGAAAGCCCCACAAACCCTAGCACCTCTCTTCTCTCAGATCTGCAAGATTCAGCACCATTGATGGGTTCCAAGCGATCGGATTTCGGGGATGGAGCTAGCCCTGGGTTCGTCTCTCTCTCTCTCTCTCTCTCTCCGTATTACTCTATATTACTGTGTAGTTGACGATGGGCCTTTATGTTTTTGTTTAAATAGGAAGATTTTTGTAGGGGGTTTGGCAAAAGATACTACTTTAGGTTTGGAATTTCTATTAATCGCTATTTTTTGCCATGATTTTGTTTATGATGACCTCTTGAATCAAGTTAAATTTTGTCAGATACTTTTGTAAAATATTTCGGCAAGTATGGCGAAATAACAGACTCGGTGATCATGAAAGATCGGCACACTGGTCGTCCTAGGGGTTTTGGTTTCATAACCTACGCCGACCCTTCCGTTGTTGAAACTGTTATCGCCGAAACGCATATCATCAATGGCAAACAAGTGAGGTTTTCCAAGCTATTGTAAAAATATTATGTAGTACTTTTATGTGTATTGTAATTGTAACTGTGGGATCTTTCGTTGTATTCTTGGGTTCATGTCGATCATCATTCGTTCCACACAATTTAGATGGCACTAGTTAAGAGTTGTCAAATATACTGCTTCACAATTTTATGTTGTCCTTTGCGTTTGCAATGCCCATAAATCTTTATGATTGTGAGTCTAACTGCAGAAGCTCAATGCTTGCGTCCATTTTTCCTAATGAAGTATTAGGGCCTGAAAATGCAGCCACTGGTTGTCAATTTGTCATGGTTGCTGGTCTTAGTATATGCCTTCTTTTTCCTCCATCGTAAAAGATAGATGTTAAGATGTAGTTTGAAACAATGCATAGTTTATATGCCTCTTGACCTCTCTTACAACTATTTTTCTAATTAATGTTTCTCTCCAGGTCGAGATTAAGAGAACTATTCCAAAAGGATCTGGTGATTCCAAGGACTTCAAAACAAAAAAGATTTTTGTGGGAGGGATCACTACCTCTGTCAGTGAAGGTAAGATTTTCTCTTGCACTAAGTTTTTTGAGGGCAGGTTTGTATTCATGCTCTCTTTATGTTAATTGTCTTCGTTCTGTTAATCTATCTGTTACTTCAAATTGTGTAAATAGATGAGTTCAAGAGCTTCTTCTCAAGGTATGGAAAGGTCGTTGAGCATGAGATAATACGAGATCACGTGACCAAGAGGTCTCGTGGTTTTGGATTTATTGTATTTGACGATGAACAAGTGGTTGATAATCTTCTATCAGACGGGAATATGATTGAAATGAGTGGTACCCAGGTAAATATTTTATGCTATTAGTTCTTGTATGAAGCTGTTCCTGTCGAACAGCTGTATGCTATAGCTCCCTTCAAGTGTTTCAGTCATTAGTCTCTTGAGCTGTTTTAGCCGTCCAGCAAGTAATTTTAGTGAGTTTATCTACCATTTGGGTAAATTCTACTCCCGCTATAGAATCAACTTGTGGGATTCCTGATACAACTTGTAATTTTTAGTAGTAGATAGCACTGTTTGCAGGTGGAAGTTCTAGGTTAACATGCTTCTTTATTGTAGGTTGAGATCAAGAAGGCTGAACCAAAGAAACCCTCAAACCCTCCTGCATATGCTAGTGAATCTAGGGGGCGTGGCTACGGTGATAGTTATGGTGGTTTCAGCAGCTCCTATAGCAGTTTTGGTAGTGGCGGTTTTGGCCCTGCCTCTTATAGGTCAACAATGGGATCGGGGTTTGGTGGTGGTAGGTTTGGTGACTATGGTGGATATGGTGGTGGAAGTGAGTTTGGTGGCCGCTATGGTGATTATGCCACTAGTGAATTTGGTTATCGAGAAGGCCCGCTGAGTTATTCTGGCCGATTTGGTTCTTACGGTGGAAGCTTCGGTGGGGGGTATGGCAGTGGGCTTGGTGCTTATGGTCGTGGTAGTGGTTATGGGAGTTATGGTGGAGCTGGGGCAAGTGGTGGTTATGATTCTGGCCGTGGTGCTGGTTATGCTGGAGCAGGAGGGGGAATGTATGGAGGTAGAGCAGGTTATAGTAGCAGTAGTCGATACCATCCTTACGCAAGATAGATGTCCCTAAGCATCTTGTAGGAGTTCTCAAGTCTCTCTTGGTTATTGCTTCTCGTGGTTATCAGTGGACTAGATTTTCCAGTTACTAGCAAGGAGATGATCTCTAGAAGACTGGAGAACCTTAGTGTTTGTTATTTCTATTTGCTAATTCTAAGTTTTAAGAACCTTGCCAAGATGCTGTTGTGCTTTCTAAGCTAGACATCTTATCCTGTATGAATTGTATTTCTTATTCTGTTTTTAGTTAGTATGACCTTTTGCTTTTAAGGTTCTACCTTCTAGAATTTTATGTCTTCTTTAGAATTGAGTGTACACGCTCAATTTATTTGCTAGATGATGCTTACTGGACTTAGCTCCTCTAGTTGTTTTTTAGAATGTGTAATTGTGGTCAAGATTTATTGTTTGCGTGTTGAAGATCCGTCTAGATGTTTTAAAGCCTCTAGTGAAGATAGCCATCTCTTCTGCATATTGTGTACATTGAATTTAGGAAAGTATTGACAGAGAGTCTTATAATTTGAAAACCTACCCGTTGGGAGAGTTATACAAGACATTGAGGGATAACAATATCAGGGCTTAGGCTTGAAATTTTGTAAATTGCTAATGCTCGACTGCAGGTATTATGATGTCCACTGAGATGTGCAGTTTGAAAAAACGTGCTTTGCAATTGAACATATTTGCTCCTCTATTGGTTTGATGCTTAATTGCTGGAGATTTGGAGCACCTGTTTTCCATACCAATTTTGCCGATGTAAAATTTCCTTGTCCTATTCATAAATGTTGTAGTGCCTGCTTAAATTGTACTTTATATCACATTCTCTGTTAAATGCCTTGATCTTTTTGTTGGGAATCTTGAATCCGACATTTCTGCTGGCTTCTGAAATCTTCAAGTACGGGAGAATGGGGTTCAAAAGGCAATCTCCATGCCTAAACAAATACCGTCCTGTTTATATATATACATATTTTTTGTGAGCGATCCTCTGTTTATATTTAAGGAATTACATTTTGGTACATTACCTTCGCAACTTGTAGTAGTTATGATCGCATTTTTCAAATTTGATAAGTTGATGACTAAGCTTTGGTATTCGTATCATTTATGATATTACTTCTCAAATTTGGAAAATTGATGGATATATTTTTACATAAATTGTGACCTCAATTGTCACATTTAAAAATTTGATGTCCCACTTTTGAAGATATTGATAGTTTTATTTATGCATTTTATCATTGATACTGTTTCAAAATAAAATAGATACCAATTGAATATAAAAATAAAGATAAAATGTTCAAATGTTACCGTGGACTTCTTTGTTGTGTTAAATTATACAACAAAATGGATATGTTCATCAAATTAGAAAATAGATCTAGACGCAAGCTCGTGTTGAAAAATTGAACAAAAATATGAAAAAATTAAGATTAGAAGGTGCAATTCTGAATCAATTCGTTAATCTCAAAATTTTTGGCAAATTAGATGGTATGCTAAACCAAAATTACATAAATGATAATTGAGGTCATTGATTAGCATACGCGCTGAGGCTGAAATGATATACCAACGACGGTAGAACAACTTTTGAAAGCGTGTTAGAAATCAGCGGTGGTGCAATATAACTTAATTAAAATAAGTTGGAATCTATTAAAAGAAGAAATGGAGTTAGCTCACAAATTCTGAATTGAAACATATTATTGGCAAACAAATTCTAAGAAATAATTCTGTTATTAAAATCTATTGTTTTCATTAGACACATGATTATAGTTTAATTTTAAAGTTCTATTCTATAACAGGAAGTTTGGATGTAATTCTGAAAACCGACTCCCGCACAACTGCACAAAGTCATGCGAGCCACACATCCGTCAAACGAATATAACTCATGGTGCCCCAAAATCTCAAATGGAACCTTAAATGCCGACAACGAGAGAGATTAATTCACGCTGGATTTTTTTCAGTGGTCTGGTGTTGATGTGAGTGATAAACAGAAGTGATACTAAGGTATAATCAGGGAGTGAGATTAATATGCCTGGGAGTACATTTGACCCAATAATTTTTCCTTCAAGAATAGATTTGAGAGTGGATATGGGCCATCCATTCCTCAATCGCACTGTAGATGGTTTCTTGAAAGTTGGCGCTGTAAGAGAGACCTATTTCCCACTCTACGATCTGTGTGCCTGCGCATGGGGTTTATATAATTACATTGGTCTTTATCATTTGATCGATGATTCTTACTGTAGTGTACATTATACATCGAATCCAAATAAATTTACTGAGTGATTATCTCTTTTTGTTTATGTTGGTCGTGTTTTGTATGGGATTTCAGGTGGCGGCTACAAAAGTTGCAGCTGAGGAAACGTATAAAGTTGTTGCAAAAGGTCACCTTTTTATTTTCTTCATTCAATAACAATGCTAGCGTACATTATTCGGCCATTGTCAATGATTACTTAACAGAGTGTCATTTGCAAGTTACAGGGAACGTTTCACAACGAAACATTGAACGCTCGGTTAGGGACTCATCTCGTTATTCTCCCCTTCTCTTGCATCTTCGAGTTCTGTTAAAATCAGTTTCTTGAATTGTTTTCTGTTAATAACAATACATGCAATCTTCTGCAGCTGAAGAAAATGTGTAAAGAAGGTGCATATTGGGGTGAGGGACGCTTGCATTTGCCTTTTTTTTTTATTAGAAGTGTATTCTATGAAGAAATTTTCATATATATTTTCTGGACTACTATCTGCAGGCACTGTTGCTGGAGTTTACGTTGGAATGGAATATGGTGTGGAAAAAGTCCGTGGAACTCGAGATTGGGTAACCCCAGAAAGCAAATAATCCCACACAATTATTTATCCACTATCGCAAATCGCCTTATCACAATGAAAACAAGAAGTTGATGATTCTTGATATATTGTGAATGCAGAAGAATGCGATGATTGGTGGTGCATTGACGGGAGCAATTGTATCGATTGCAAGTAACAGCGAGAGGGACAAGATTGTCATGCACGCCATAGCAGGAGGTGCTGTCGCTACTGCAGCAGAGTTCATCGCTCATCTTACTTGAGTGATGAAGCAGTCATTGTAATTTATTGTTATTCTTTAAATAATCTGCAGAGGTATGGATGAATTGTTTGCTAGGGCCAGTGAGAATAATAAATGCAGAGGAATGGATAATATACTTTATTTAAGCAGGTCCCTCGTGAGCAATAAAAAACAAATCTTTTTCTTTTTCTTTGATATTTTATTATGATTACCATTATCTAGTACATTCTGCACGTTGTTTGATTGAAGAAAAATACAAAAAAAGGAACTCCCACAAGATTACTACACAAAGTCATAGGCACCACATGCTGTGTTTCTCGAATTCCAGTCCTTATCAGACGGGAAAAAGAAACGTAATCGAGATCAAGATCAGATTTTGTAGCTATTTTGTGGTTTCTAGGAGAGTTTAGACCGAGGAACAGAAGAGTGAAGAGTAACATCAACATGCCTAGGAGCACAATTGGCGGGGTATTTTCTCCAACAAGGGTGGATTTGAAGGTGGATTTGGGCGACCCATTTCTCAATCGGGTCTTTGATGGTTTCTTGACGATTGGCACTGTAAGGGAAAACCCGTTTGGTTTGCGGGTGTGTTTTGATTGGGATGGGTGATTTTAGTATTTCATCTTTGATTAGTATGTATAACCATTGCATTCCTATCCATGATCGCGTGTAATATGGTGATACTAGTGGAATTCTTGCTGTTTATTTGTATTTCATTTGTTTTGGTTGGGATTTCAGGTGGCGGCTGCAAAAGCGGCTGTGGAGGAAACATATCATGTGGTTAACAGAGGTTCTATTCTCATTCTATGCATTACTTTACTTGGATAAAAGTTTGTGGTTGTTTGCTAAGCTCATTAGGTATTTATTGACACTTTACAGCACTTTTTATGCTTTTTATTGGATGTATATGCTTAAATCTTTGGCCAACTGCAATTGTGAATCTTACTATGCTTTCAGGCCGTTGCTATTTGACCTAGAACTGCCTGCTCCCTTAGATTGACAATGACAGTCCGATATTCATAATCTTTGATAGTTTTTGTGAAGCTGGATTTTATGTGTTTTTCGATCTTTGATCGTTGGATACCAGTGGTTTGTATTCAGTTTATGCTTGGCATACCTTTACCCGAGAATCCTAATATAACCTACTTTATTGGCCACGCCTTAGGACTCTCCCTGTTCTACTTTTGCTTTAAATGAACCATGAAGACATTATTTAAACTCTGAAAATGGAAGTCTACACCTTAAGAGATATTGTGCTTCATAACTTGGACTAGATCATGCAGAAGCTTGACGAGCTTGCTTTGCCTCAAAAGGCCATCTTCTGTTAGGGCCTAAACTATCCTTTCTAAGTTCATGAAGACAAACGCGTTTTCGGCAGTTATGATGATAAAGTGATTATCGCTTTGGTTAATCATCTAGAGCTTGGGAAAGAAAATGTGGCATCACCATATGTGAACTCCAAAATTATCATCAAGGCTTACCTATGTATGGATTGGCAACATTAGAGTTTGAATGCGTGGGAGTGGGACATTTTGTTATAAATTCTCTCTGAAATTGGATCTTAATTGCTTCAATTTTTTCATTTTCTGTCTACATTCTTGACACGGTGCTACTTGCAAATTGCAGGGAGTGTTTCAAAACACAACTTTGAACACTCGGTGAGAGACTTATCCTATTATTTTTCTCATTTATCAGATGACAATTTGCTGTCCTCGGGAACGAGCAATTACATGACTGTTGCAAAAACTGAATTTTTGCTAGATAAGTGTATATAAAGGGTCATTGGAGAGCACCCGAAGCATGCATCAAGCAACGCCTCGAATCCTTTTTCTGTTGTTTCTTGATGCTTACATTCAATCCTCCATACTACTAAGAATTAAAACCTCAAGATGTTATTGCTATCCTTTGTCCTGCCTACATCAATTGCCCGAATGCTCCAGTCTTTCGTAATGTATCTTGAGGACTCACTCGTTCAATATTGTCGTCAGTTTTTGCATGCCGAGGGCTTAAGAAGTATTTAGACAATTGCAATGATATATCAAGGGTAAAAGCGGATGATTTTTCAGTCTTATTTGGTGTTAGAACTCCTTTCACCATCGAACCTTTTATTCTAATAGATCTTTCAAGAAGACATGTTTGTCCCAGCATATGTAATGATTAGTAGATCTTTACCTAAATTTACTGCTCTTGATTTGTTAGATTAGCCCTTGATTCGCGTACTTGTTTCTTGTTGAATTACCATAGACACTTTTTACGGGCTACAATAATCAAACAATTTTCTTCCTCTACAGCTGAAGAAAATGTGTAAAGAAGGTGCATACTGGGGTGAGTGAAACTTGCATGGCTATTAGATGTGTATTTCTGAAGTGGCAGATATTTTTGAATAAGAATCGTTGTTTATTTGGGGGACTACTTAAACTGCAGGCACTGTAGCTGGAGTTTACGTCGGAATGGAGTATGGAGTGGAAAAAGTCCGTGGAACCAGAGATTGGGTAACTTCCTGACAAACATTCTGTATTAATGTACTGTGTTTCATGTAGAGTTGAATCAGGGGCTTCTTAGCTGGTCTGGTCTGGTCTAGAAATCTTGTACCTCAAGGATGAATAATATCTGAGTCTGTGTTATTTATATATGCAGAAAAATGCGTTGATTGGTGGCGCGTTGACTGGTGCAGTTGTGTCGGCAGCTAGCAACAACAACAGAGACAAGATTGTGTTGGATGCCATAACTGGAGGTGCTGTTGCTACTGCTGCAGAGCTCCTCAGTTATCTCACTTAGGATTATTATTTCCACTTTTTCCTTTCCAATATTTTTCCTCGCTTGTCATAAAATAACAAAACCTTTTATGCATCCTTCAACATTCTCGTAGTAGTTAGTACATGTGGAAGGACTAATAATAGCAACCCTTTTTTATTCCTAGATTACGTTTGTGTGCCATGTTCATATTTGTAGAAGTAGATGCATCAACTATGTTACCATACGGTCGTGACCATTTGATCTGTCGGCTAAAATATTATCCGAAAAATCCATCTCTACAGAAAATTAAAGGAAAATAAACTGTTGATTCGGAAAATTAATACGAAATATCAATCAAATCAGATACCCGAAGAAATTTGGTGTCGAAGGCACCTTGATTTATACCAAAATGATATTAATTACGAACAATCATGGTCGGAGCTGTTCTATGAGTTTCATCAGGCTATAGGTCTCAGCATCCGGCCGACAACCTCCTAAAATCATCCTCCTTAGAAGATTAGGCTCATACAATTTGGCCTTGACATATACCTTGATTAATGAATTGTAGACGAAAGTATACCTACTGTAGTTTGCACTCTTCAATTCTTCAAACAACTTCTCAACATTTTCGACATCACCATTTTCAGCGAAAACCTCTAATATTGAAAGCGTAGTTTCCAACCATGGAGTTGATCTTCTAATCTTTGCACTAGCCACAAACTCTGAACCTAATTCAAGAGTTCTAACGGCTTCCTTCAAAAGCCCTGCTCTCAAACACCCAAGTGCAAGGTGCCGAAAAGTTATGGCATTAGGTTTGCACCCACTTTTCTCCATGTCTTTATACAGCCCGGTTGCTTTGGTGATCAAACCATTCTTGCTAAAAACACCTATCATTGTATTAAACTGCTCAGTCGATTTCAGTCCCTTCTTTGAAACCATCTCAAGCCACAGCTCCTCTGCACGACCAAGATTTCCAATCCTACCAAAGGCTTCAATGGCCAACAAGAAGCTCTTACCTCTCACATTAGGAAGTTCTTGAATCATTAACCATGTTTTTTCCAGCTCTTTCTGATTCCCCAAATATCCATACAATATCACAAGTATGTCCAGTGTTGACCAGTTGTCCCCTGTCATCGACTTCTTGATAACCTCCACATAAGCCTCGCATGCAGTATACAGCCTTGCTACAGCATGAGAGATGGCCAAAATGCAGTAAGATATCTCATTTGGTTCTACCATCATCCGTTTCATATCACCAAAGACTCTCACAATGCCTTCGATGTTGTGTTCATTAGCTTCAATCTTCATTAAGATATTATAAGTGGAAACATGTCGCTCAACTTTATCAGCTTTCATCTGAGTTAAGATTTTGGGGATTGCCTTCCTTCGTCTGGGGGAGGAATGGAGTATGATGAGGCGGTTAAAAGCTAAGTAGGATATGGGATGCCCCAACTCCCTCATTTTCTTCATGTATGATAATGAAAGCCTTATCAATCCTTTCTCCAAGCAGCCAAGCACGAGATTGTTGTAAAGCTGTTCGTTTTGGAACTCGGATGGTATTCGAGAGAAGAGGGCCTCACCTTGTGCCACCCCATGAAACTTCATAGTAAATTCTACCAAGTAGGAGTAATCTAGCTCTCCTGGCTTGTAGGGCCTCTCCCTTATCACCCATTCCATCACCTAACCAGACATTAAATTATATACTAGCACATAAAGCACTTTATTAAACATTAAAAATCTTGCACTATTTAGCAAAAGATGGGAACAAATGCCTATGCGATACAAAAGAATGGACGGAAGAAGCATGATTAATTATGAAATGGTTGAGATTGCACAGAAACACAGTAAGATGGCATGCTGCTGAAAATGTTCATAAAGCATTTTATCGAACACGTGGTGCGCATTGAATATCAGGATATCTGACCTCTAGAGCGCGCTTACTGGAATTGAGACGCCGCAAACGGTTGATCATGTGGAAAATATCGCCTCTACGGATGGGCAAGCCATTGCCCATCCAGCGGCGGAAGGCGGATGCCACCGAATCTCCTTTGGACAATTTCTCAATTCTCCAACTTAAACTCTTCGCTTCTGTTTCCTTATCGGTTCCCAGTGGAGTTTCTGGCTGGACAACGGCGGCTTCCGACGACGTTTGGGAGCTGAATCTGTGAATGTGGCAGATATTATTGGGGCAAAAATGTGGGATGCTAAGTGTTCGACGAATTGCTCGAAGGACGCTTTGTTCGTGAAGAACAAAGGCGATGACTCTCATGCTTCCGTTGGCCAGAAATCAGATGACGTCAGCATTTCCATTTTTTGTATTATGGTCGCAAACCAATAGAAGCTTCGTATTAACGCCCAATTTATGGGCTACTACGTGCTACGTACTTTGCTGTTATAAATTTATGAAATTGTAAATAACATAATTTTGTTACATTTATAATAATTTATTATATTAGCATGATCCCTGTTTCATCTAAATTAATGAATTAAATTTATTGGAGTCATTCAATTAAATAATTATTTATTTTTGTCTTAACAAATATTATATAGACTTGTAGTAGTATTCGTTTATCATAAAATAAATTATATTTAATGTTTTTTTAAGGTATGTATTATAAAATAAAACTCTAGAAGTATCCAATGAATTTGTTGAAAATTAAAATACTACTTGTGAAAAAGTAAAAATCGATTCAAAATATTTCATTTTAATATGTCTAAATAATCTACATTGTGAATTTAAATTACATCAAATTAATCTTTTATTGTTTAACCATAATTGATTTATAGTTTTTTTATTATTTTGGCTTCCAATATAAGTTTATCAAATATCGAATAGAGTTTGTTTCGAATTTTGATGTATATTTTTTTCTTCGTCATGACATGTTTAAAAGTTTAATTAATTTTCACATTTCTTTTCTTTGTGATTTTTTATACTTTTTTTGCGCCTCATAAGTTTTCGATCCTACAATTAATTTCTATTTTCTTTCACATTAATTGGCTTGATCATTTTTCTAAATATTTTAAACATGGAATATTGGATATAAATATATGATGACCATGTAGAGTGAAATACAGAGGAATCAATTTTGTTAAATGTAAGTAAAATGTAAAATGTGTTTATGATTAATTTTTAATTATTATTTACTTATCAATTCACATGTAAAGTTGATATTACATTAAGAGCACCTATCACTCAAAATTATATATTTGGAGAATATCACATAATATCTGGAAACACGATGTGTTATATTAGGAAAGGTGAATCACTTAACCATTGAGTTATATTTCCACAAAATCTAGACATAGTAATTAATTGAAATAGCCAAGTGAATTGAATACTATAACAGTGCGCAAAATCTTAACTAACAATTCCATAAAAACATTAAAAGTTTGACCGTATTAACAAATCATAAATAATAAAAAAATATAATATCTACATCCACCAATATTTTTTTTTCTTTTACTTTCTACGTTGCTCAAATAGAACAAACAAGTTAAAAATGTTGGATGATATAATATTTCA
>AYJT01050904.1:0-15207 GCA_001278415.1 Ocimum tenuiflorum
ATTTTCATAGATGAGATTCATCTTCCTGCCTACGCCATAATATTTATAGTGAGTATATGAATATAGAAGGAGTAATCAACGTTTATGGTAATTAAGTAGCTAGTTTTAATTAATTACCCATCAATCATAATTAATTATTTCCATTACTAATGGTTCTGAACCGTTGGCATTTGCAGAGACTTATGTCAGAGAGGGAACAATCATAAAAACTAATGAAGTAGCTCTACCAAAGAATTTATGGTTGCCATCATCACTTCAACATTTCTGGTGATGCAAAATAAAACCAACGGCATTAAGTAAAGTTCAGGTACAATTAATCCAACAACAAAAACACAAACAATCACTCTGAATCCCCGGTTATACAATCGTATTACACATTATATTATATTGCTTGGATTATTGACAAGTGTACAAATCAAGGGAATTAATAAATAATTTGTCAACACCAGATTGCATGTAAATTGTATTTTGATATCATTCTCGCGAAGGCACACAAGAATTGGTTTCAAATTTTTATTTCTATACTAACAATAATGCGTACAGAATAATATCATAATTATAACTGTGAAATGTATTAATTATGCTAGATTTGGCTTTCGGGAGCTGGAATCACCACCTCTTTTGGTGGTTAAGTGGCTTCCATTTGATGCGGGAGAAGGTGCTCGACCTCGTTTAATTTTTATGTCATAATTTCTCGGACTATGCCTACTCAATGCTGGTAAAAAAAAAAGGATGGACATACATTGTCTAAATAAAAGTACTTGGCTTTATTTTAAGGATTTTGCAATCTGTATGAGTCCCTACTCTGGAAAACCGAAGGAATTATTATGATGGTCGGCCAAAAGACTTGGATGAAATCTTTAAGTATTAAAGTGCAATATTTTTTATATTTATTTTTATTTGTTAAGATTTAGAGTGTGTTTGGTTGAAAATTTTGGAAATTGATTTGATGGTGAGGATTTATATAATAGTGAAAGAAAGTGTTAGCTCTAGAAATGGAGATGATTACTTTGATTCTCAATCACATCTACAAAATCTACATATATTTATGGTGTCTCTAACGGGCCGCTATATTCATTGGATTTGCAATTCAAATTCCCCAACCAGCGGCAAATTCAACTGCAATTTGCGTTTTATAATAGCAAAAAATATACATATGGCGTTCTAGTGTTCTCAATACTAATTTTTCTTTTTTCTTTTTGCAGGAGGGTTTTGTATTTATTGTCTGTTTTGGGTTTGAGTTTGGAATATGGATTATAAATGAATTACTGTATGATTCGATATTTACCATATTTTAGGTTTGTGTTTGGAGTAACGAGTTGGAGATGACGTTGGGGATACTGCTCATATAAAATTTGGGTAATATGGTATATTTCAAAAAATCGTCAAGCTTTACAAATTTGGACTCCGAGTCCGAGATGAACATCTACTATTCTGCGCTTTTGTTTAGCTACTAATTATTGTTTTCATGTGTGGAAGAATAGTTGGTGAATATGTGGTCCCCGCAAATTCGTTTCACAATTTGCAATTTACATATTTTTTGGTTTAGATTTTTGAATGAAAATATTTGTTGAATTTGAAGCCCATTTCTATCAGCCACTTTTCCTATTGGATCATTAATTATTAGATATACTTTTCACTTTGCAATCATGTTAATTATTTGAAATCTATCGTATAATACATCCCCACATAATAGATAGTTTCGCATTGAACCATTTTTATGTTAACGGTGCTGGGAAATGGAGCATGGGATCAAAATGGATAGGCAAACATCGTAAACAAATATTTAAAATTAAAATACTTAAAAAATCCACGGCTTGACACCCATAGATGAATTAAAAATTTGAAGAAATAAGATTTTCGGGTTGGGTAGGGCCAATATTTGCAACTATGTCTTTAAGTGTATCCAAATATTACCTTTGTGTCATTTGTGTGTAATGCTTGAAGCCGAGAGTTCTTGACTTTCAAAACTCTGTTCTCCAATTAAGTAGTATAATTTCTTTTTTAAAAAAGTGTATATTTAGGTATTATAAAACGAAATTGTGAATTAATTGATTTTCTCGTTCATCAAAATGATGAACGAATTATTAAACATCTTTCCTTCAAAAGAGATCTCATATTCGAAATTCACAACTCCCCATTTTCCAATTAAAAAACACCATACCCAGGCATACTATTAAATTGCTTTAATTTTAAGGAAATCCCTCTTGACTAACACTTCATGAAGAGAGCTCAGCCTCTTGCAAGTCACGAAAGGCACTTCGCAATTTGCCGTTTTAATCTCATATAAATATTAAGGAAATGCATTTATCATCCAATATCAAACGAAATTAAAACACCTCAATACACGAGGTTATGCAAATATAACAAAGAAAATGAAACTCATCTTAATCTCCCAAAAACTAAAATATTTTATCAAATAAAAAAAACTCCCTCTAAACCATTAATGTAAGCCATAATTAAAACCTTTTGCATGAGTTAATTAATGATACGCAGCGAGCGCGTGCCTAGTTGGTCACACTTAAAAAGTCAAATTGTGGATTACACACAAGACTTTTTATAATTATTATTATAATATGGTTCATGGCACTTGTCCGATGCATGTCTGGTTACTGGTTATATATTTTATGCTTAATTATTAATCAAATTAGCCGCTCTTTAATGATTGTTACCCGCTTTCATACTAATACGTTATTTACCATCTTAAAAGGATCGTATTCTCATATGCAGCACATGGAACCTAAACACCCTACGCATACGGTATACACCAATTAAAAAGAAAGTAAAGTGGCTAGAAACAATATATTTTTAAAGTTAATTTGTGGCAAGGATAAAATTAATTTCATTATTCAAAATAACTAATTAAAAGATGAACGAATGTGACGAAATCTTGTAACTTTTCTTGAGGCTAATAATTACTCGAATTCAAATTTTGATGCCAAAGTAGACAAATCCAGAGATAAAGGCGCTGAAAAGAAGAGGAGATTCAAGTTGCTAGTTTTGGTCAATTTTGACCTAGATGCGATTATTCAAAATGGCTAGTAAAAGTGGAAACTTGAGCGACCAAAAGATGCCGGTTGACAAAATAAAGATTCAATTCTTTTTTTTAATCTCAATGATTTAATTTAACGTTAATTTGCCTTAATTTATTTTGTCTAGCTTGGCGATGGCCCTCATAACCATGCAAATTAATGAAGCATGCAGTAGTATCTGTACGTTGTCTATGATGATACGTGTGTGAATGTGTTCCACTTTATATCCATGCATGCCCATTTAACTCATCATCTTCACATGCTTGTCACTACTAACCATGCATATCTTATATATTATTATTAATCTATAGCGTTTACAATATTCCACTCTATATAACGCTATGTAGTGAGTACCCTATTGCAAGACTAAAATTGACTTCTGATACATTTACTTGTACCCAATTCAATGACTATCTGGGAATCAATGCATAAAATAAAATATAATTATAGTCTATAGAGGGAGAGGAATAAAAAAATGGATCCTCTACAACGTACAGCGCTGGAGTCACGTGAGAGAAGATGGACAATGATGAATTGATGATACAGCTTTTAAACTTTTAATTGTCAAGTGTGAGGTGGTGGTGGTGGGGGTGGAGATTTTCAAGACATAAATGATGAGGGCGACGACGAATGTTATGATGGTGATAGCCCTCTTAATTCTCTTTCCTCCATGTGATTCCTTCTCTACAATTTTTAATGGTTTTCCCTTTTCCTTTTAATTCAGGGACCTCGTGCATGGCTGTGGTCTGCCTTTGCTTCAATTCAAATGAGGAATTGAAGATGGGATTCATTCGTTTCCAAATCTTTCAGCTGAGCTCGTGGGATAACTATTATCCACTATTAGGGTGTATTTGATCATAACCCAGAAGCAAACATTTGCTTTGATTTTATGAGGATTTCTTTTTTCTTAAAAATAGATGGAATGATTTCATTTTCTTTTTATTTTATTTCCCCTTTCTTGGGAGGTAAAAGCCCAAACATTCATATAATTATAGATATTAAAATAAAAATTGAGCACCCAATAATTAATCATCAATGCCTCCCCAAATTTCCAATCACCACATCATGCAAACTATAAGAAATCTGGGCAGAAGCGATAATGCCAATTAAAAATAAGACGCGAAAAAGATAATATATATGCATTCGTATAATCTCATGAACTGTAGGAAGGTCATAATGAGAGCCTTATTTACACAAAGCTAGTGCTACCCTTTTTTTAGCCCATTCCCCCTCTCTGCGAGAAAACATTAAAGAAAAAAAAAAACATGACTACTACTTATTCCAGACAGCATAGCTGTGACCACTAGTTGCCAGTTCCCAGTCCTTTCCGGAAGGACACCACGATCCATCACCAATCTTCATAGCTGTGTTATCCCCAATACTTGCCGCGTACAGATTTGGCTGTGCTTCTAAGATATTGATCACTGATCGGCTGTGTATTCCTTGATTTCTCCTAATATCAATCTGCAACATTATGCATGTGTCTCGGTTCAAAACATGTTCTGAATAACTAACTGCATCATTGGAAGTATATCTACTTAGTTTACCAGTTTCACAATCTGGTCGTGGATCGAACTGCCCCACTCAAAGAAATGGTCATAGAATACTGAAGGTATCCCTGGATGTGTGATTATGTACGCATAGCCCTGTGCATTATACTACCGATCAAAACAGAACAAGCGTACCAGAAAAGAATGAATGAAGCAGGAATTGAGTATGAAGTCCATTTCACCTCATACCAAAAAAAATGTAGTAGAAATAACAACATCCTGCTGGTTCAAGTTGATATTTTTTAACTCCCATATGGGTTGTGTAGTTTTGTTAAAGGCATTCGGTCTAATATACAAGTAACTGCATACAATATCAGAACTAGAGAAAATTCTCACTATAATTGTCCTCGAGTATGTTTAATCACACAAATTATACTTCTTATGAAAGAGCCCTTTTCTTCCACATAATATGTTACCTATTCAATCCCACCAAAAGTACTTAACTAAGGACAAGAGTGTAACTATCTAGACCTCCAATATACTTACTATATACTCATTTGATAATGTTAAATGATTTGTAATTTTCTATATTATTGAGATATTATCCATTAGAGTTATTCACCGCAAGAAGCCCAATTGTAATATAACATATTATATGAGAGCAACTTAATTATTTAATCAAAATATCAAAAGTTGTATCCCGAAAAGCTAGATTATTTAGAACGATTCTACATGTGAATACACACTCTTCACCAGTTCATCAAAGATTGTCTAAAATGTTTTTGAACCAACTATGAGGTTTATTATAGTTTACTTAATAGCATGCTTTGCTAGATGATATAGTTGGTTACCATCAAACGAAGATGGCATGTTGTTTGCTAGATGTCCAAAATGAAATAACAATGAGCATAAAAATGAGTAAAATTTGCAGGGATACGAACCAAATAAACCAAAGATTACTTTATGGACATTATATAAACTACTCAAGATGAACCTATGAACAATACCTCCATAATATGATCCGATGGAAATGGCCAATGTGCCTGACGAAAAAACAATTACAAAAGAGTAATTAAATTTGAATAACTAATCAATGAAACTTTGTGCTTGCAATGGTTGTCTGTTTGGGTGATATCAGGGAGGGCAGGGGTAATTTGTAGTATGAGAAAAAATTAATTTATCAATGTTATATCACGGTAAAGTTGATCCTGCAGCTTCAAGCTGGTCGCATCGTTAAACATGGGGAATTCAAATGGAATCTCCGCAGACAATCCCTGGTCTGGCCTTGACGATTGGTGTACAATGAAAACATGGCAGAGAAACTCATCGCAGAATGTTTATAGCTGAGCGTCTGTTTGGTTATATAATTTTTTTTTTCCTACAGCATTCTCACACTCATAGGCATTCAAGAACTTAGAGAATAATTAGTACCTGAGTCGAACCAGTGTCATGGTTATCCAGAAATGTGACGGCCCTTGAAGGCCACATCCCCATGACACCTGGAGGCTTCCCTTGAGGATCACGCAAACGCCAGAGTTCTCCTTTAACAGCTTGCTGTTTGCAAAAAATATATAAAGCTGCATAACTCGCAAGGGAATCAATCAAGTGGTGAGTTACTTGATGCAAAAGTTCAAATCATAATGTCGCATTTAGAAAGGAAACATGCCCTTAATGATTGTCAACTAGTAGTAATTATATTACCTGCAGAATCCCCTTTGTTGTGAAGTCAAATGCAGCTGATAGTTGTCCTGTGCCATCAATCCAATCAATAGTCCTTTGTCTGTGACTATCTGCAAATGAATTTAGAAATGAAACTTTGCATGAAATTAAAATGCAGAACACACTTTCAAGAGAAAAAAGAGAAGGAAATGAAACTCCGCATCAGCAAATGCACAACAAAGCAATCTAGTATGTATAACTTAAAACATGTTGCTCAAGTATTTGTGGAAAAACCTTATACCTTGATTGTACTCCAAGTAGGTGCCTTCGTAATTGCAAGAATCCCAATATTCTCCAACAGAAAAAATTGGCTTTGCACCCTCAATATATTCTTTCACATATTTTGGAGAATAACTAGACATGTGAAAGAAATAGACACTGTAAAGAACACACACTAAAAAATATACAGTCCAAATTCTTTGAGAGACCTGAATCAAGTGCATACCCTTTCGCAAAATCAAAGCGAAAATCCTGGAATTCAACAGTATTCCTTAACCATCGAAGCCAGTCCTTAAGGTCTTTCCTAACAAAGTCTTGAGTATGATCAATATTTGGGACCCCATTAAAATTATCGCCAGTACTTTTGTTCCCCTAATGGTTAATCAACGTGTTGGAATATAAATAAGCTACTGATTTATAAATCATAAACATGAAGAAGTCAAGTAGAATAAACACCATCATAAACTTCTTTTACATCGAAGAAATTGTTAATAATTTTCCAGTTAAATGAAAATTCATATTTCATACTGAGATATTAGTGAATGATGTCTTGCCCAATTTAATAAACTAAGTGATCGAGTACCATAGCTGATTAGTTCTTCTTCAGTTATTAGATCCCGCATGATAAAGTCCAGTTTGTGTAGACCAGCATCTCTCTAATATTTGGACTAAGCAAAACTTATTGAAAACTTTTGCAAGACTCAGGTAGAACATACAAAACTAAAATGCATTCTAGTAAATCTTGTTAGTTAAGCATTGTCATCACCTTTCCTCCAGTACAGGAAGTAACAGCGCGCTCATCCCATGGTAATGGAATTCCATCATAGCGGTTGTAAATTCCACCATGCCCTATTGTGGTCCCAACTCTATGATTTATAACTATATCAGCCATTGCTCTAACTTTGTAAGTTTTCATCTTGTTCAGTAAAGCTTTGAGCTGGTGCTCGGAACCATATGAAGAGTTGAGAGAGTAAATGTTCTGGGGAAGATAACCTGCCAGTGAAGAGAACAAACTTGGTAATATAAACAGAATAAAGAATAAGACAGCAAAGTCATGCAAAATACACAAAAGGAATCATCAATTTAGATCTATATCAACCTTGTGGTGCAAATGAATGAGTTGGCTGGGGCAACCAAGCTGATGTAAAACCAGATTTTGCTATATCAGGAACCTTTTGATCTAACTTCTTCCACCAATCATGTTTATGAGACTCCCAATTGAAGGCCTGTAAAGAAACACCGGACCATATAAATAACTATATAGATTATCTGATTAAAACATGCAGTGAGGATGTTTGACTAAGTTTACTTAAAGGACCTCAGAAGCTTCAAAAAGATGTTAAGACTCGCTTTAAAAAATAAGTTGTTTTAAGTGTAAGGATGATTGAGCTTTTAAGATCTTAGTAGAATGACTACTATTGAAGGGGTCTTTCAAAAATAGATCATGCTTAGAAAACAGTTAATCAAGAATTTAAAGGAGATTACAAGCACACCAACACACACACTTCCTTTGTCCCTTAAGTCAAGATCCTCTTTGCTAACTACTAGTTGAAACCAAAAATACCATAAAATGATTATTTATCAACTACGATGAAAACAAATATGGAATCATATTTTTAATCAAATATCTTTATTTTGTCTGTTATTATTAATTACTTTTTTAAGTAAAATAACTCAAATTTTCATTGCTGCATTTGGAATGCAGTAGACAGATCAACAGTATCAAAATGAAACAATGTTCCAGGAAGGATGTAGTATATTTTTTTGTAAGGGTGAAGCCTTTTTCCTATAATATAAAGAATAAAAAAAGTTAAAAGGATAAAGTTGCCGACTCACCTGCAATATAATTTCTTTCCCATTGCGTATTGCTGCAGCTATAAATTGATAGAAACATATCAACTTTCAATTGTTTTAGTCACAAATGTTAAATGAATATTTGCAAGCTACTAAAGCAGAATGTAGATATTAGCATTCATGAACTTTCAGATAAGTATAACTAAACTTCTAAAATCAGTATTAACAGCAATGATCATAGCAGCATAGTTATAATAAAATAACTTCTAGATGAAGGTATATCTTAATTCAACTATATGAACAAGTATATACATTGATATCCTGCAGCAAAGGACATGTAAAGCTCCCAAATATGGAAGTTTTAGTACTTAACCAGTTAACCCGTGAAAACTTGATATCCTATAGTTAAACTTCCTCTAGTGGTTGAGAGTTCAGACAAAATTAAGCTGGCTTCTTTTATGAGGAATCAGAGTATTCTTTATAGAAACATCAATCCCCATGTTATCAGTTACTATAAGCATACCTTGTTACAGTTAAGCAACACAAAAACATGGACACAGTAAAAGTGGTGGACTGTAAAAATATGATTGATAGATTTTGGCCCACTAAATTAGATTGATTCATTTATATGTTAGGTGCAGAAAAGATTGACCACGAACTCTTTGTGAAACATACCAGGATCATTCTGTCCATTATGTTGACCAGATTCCTGCATTCAGATAAAATATTACACGAGGGTAATCTTAACTTGCAGGATTTATGCATCAGACTCACATAACAGCTTCCTGCATCCAAAGATTGTAACTTCTGTACTTTTTGGCACTAAATTCAGCCAAAAAAAAAAAAAAAAGAGAGAGAGAAGTGAAAATGTAATAACTACTAATTAAACTAGGGTACACCTACACTGCTCATGTTTTACCACCAAGAAGTCACAAATCAGGGGGCGCTGATCAAAATGAATCCCCTGCACCCACCATAAACACTACAATCAGAACAAGCAACACGATATTATAAATAAAGACAATAAGTGGGACAATGATAAAAAATCACATTTAATATGGTTAAAAAAAAAGAAACATATTGACAAGATTGCCATTCCGGGACTTCAAAGCTGAGAAAGCAAATAACTAGAAACAAGATTGGGGCAAATTAGTATAATTCAATTATTGTATCTGTAAATCAACAATACATATGCATCGTCTGGTGACTGGCAAACAAATGCATCATTAACTGCAGATAGGTTAATGGAGGTTTCTATTCGATGGAAAAGAATTCAAAAGTGCCTTTTTTGGGAGTACAATTGTTCATTCCAGCTACAACCTGAGTTTGGCTAACTCTAACATTGACATATTCCGCTTCACTAATCGAATTTGCTTAACTTTCAGTCGCATAGATGGTTCATGATAATGCATTCGGCAGATTATGTCATGCGAAGCAATTTCCCAGGCACCAACTCTCGAAAAGTAAAAAACAGTACACACAACCACTTGGATCAGCTACGCATATGTTAAAGAGTTACTGAAGCATAGCGTATCATACAATTGCTGATATGAGCAGCCAGAGCAACAGAACTGCAGAAAATCAGAATATTAAAAACATATTGCTAACAATAAAAAAAATCACAAACGCGAGAAGACGCAACGCTCGCAGGCTCTTGATAAAGCGCTCGCAGCGTGAATTGAATGCGTTGATCTTCGCCCGCCTATAGTTGGAGAAAAGATGAGCAATCCAAATGGAAAAAAGAAAGGAACCGAAAAAGTGGGACTTTAGGGTGAATGGAGAGAACCCAATCAACTCAATCTCACGGCTTTTGAGAGAAGGTGTAGGACTTTTTGAGATTTGGTTTGTGGTGTAATAAGCGTTGACATTTCTCCATTTTCAACGGTTTATAGAATGCGCGGTAAGGTGGAGATGCCGGGGGTGCACCGAGTGATGTAGTCCGGCACGCAGAGGATTCTCCGTTAATCGTCAATGAACCTTCAAGGTCAAGTCTATTTTCATTTTCTTCGGTGCGACTGTAAAAGGAAAATTCCAAATAATCCTGTGGGCCCCGCGTGAACACCTTACGCTTTTGGTAGATTTTTCCCTTGTAAAAAGCTACAATTACTACCCAAAATCAACAGTAGGCACGATTGATTAATTTTGAAATTTATTCTAGTTTTTCTTTTGTGATGGTATTGGGCAAATCTTAAGTTAAATATAAATTATTCAAAAAATTTTAATCATACAACAAACTATTTAAATTTTTCAGTTATATAATAAATTAGGTGAATTTTGTTTAATTATATTACAAATTATTTTCTTTGACGATCGAAAATTTATTGTGCATTGTCGAATTGTTCATTTTTAGGTTTCAGTTAGCTTTCTGTCGCCGCACTAAACTATTAATATGGAAGCCCAACAGTGCAGAGTCAGTATTCCACTATCGGAAAAAATAAAATCCATAATATAATTGAACAAAATCCATATAATTTATTGTGTAAATGAAAATTCGAATAATTTGTGGTACAATTAATTTTTTTTAATAGTTTATCAACAATTGAGGGTTTGGCCCTTTACATTAAAGTTTAATTTCATTAGATAAAAATACTCTTCGTCAATAACTGAGTAAAAATTGTGCTCACTTAGACATTAAATATTACATGGTAATTACGTGACTATTTCCTCTTTTTTTTAACCAAATATAAATAAAATGACTTGTTGGTTGATTGCAAAATAATCATTTTCTCTCTTTTTTTTTTCTTTTGATATAGACTAGAAAGAAAATCAAACTACACTAATACAGCTCGAGGCCACGTTCTGCCATCCACATCGTGTTTAATCCACGGTTGAATCGGGCTAGGTGTTGTATCCAAAATATGGAGCCTGTAACCCACCAAAGTCCCCAAAAGTCGCCAAGCAATCGGCCACAAGAATCCTAACCAGCTCATCTATGAAACCAAGCTCTTGCGACCCACACACCCAATGAAGTATGCGAGCCAGGATTCGCATCGTTTGACGATGCCGAAGAAGAGAAAAAGAGTTGATGTTGAAGATGGCCGTTGACCGTCTATTTTCCTAAGGATCCACAATTTTCATAGGTTTATTGAATCTCTTGAGTTTGTTTCTGATTTTTATTTAATCATGGTTGTGGAATTACTAGATAGTAAACCATAAAACATGTCTAATTTGTCTAGATAATTAGACTTATATATTAAGCGATTTATCATATACACTTAATTTTTATGATTATTACTATATATTTAAAAGGATAATTCTCCTATATATTATTAACTTTAAAAGGATAATAAAACAGAGGTCATATCACACATGCACGGCACGAGACAGTTATGATATAAAAGCAACATCAACTATCCTTTACAGATCTCACCAACAAGAAAGAAAGAATGAAAGAAAGAAAGAAACTACCTATTTACAATATCACAATATTTATCATCTTTCCACAATTTTGGAGATAGAGGGAGAGAAACACACTGTCTACTTAGTACCTAGCACATTAATCTCAATTATTTCTACTAAACTCACATGCACGCACAAATGATAGCTGCACAAGCAACAATCTTGAAACCTAATTTTGTAATGGCAAAAACTGTAAGCTTGCTCATCTCATTATCATCGATAAACCCGTTGGAATTCTCGACCGATGTGTTTAGCCTTTGCATTGCTGAACCAGTGCCCTCTGGTGGTGCGGATGGCCTCTCGGAGCTCCTTCACGTTGGGGTTGACATCTTTTTTAATCGACTAGCGGGGTGCGAATTCGCGGTCAAACATTTGTTCATGTTACATTTCGTACCACACATTGAAACTTTATTATGTTTTAGTGTATATTTTTTTTAATTTTAATTTTGTAGGCTTCAGATTAGTTTTACGGACATTATGTGAGCTTGTTACTTTCAGTTAGGATACATAATTATTTTTAGAATTTTATTATTAAATAATCAATTTTTTATA
Organism: Ocimum tenuiflorum; assembly: GCA_001278415.1. Classification (NCBI taxonomy): domain Eukaryota; kingdom Viridiplantae; phylum Streptophyta; class Magnoliopsida; order Lamiales; family Lamiaceae; genus Ocimum; species Ocimum tenuiflorum. The sequence continues at coordinate 12,206 of AYJT01050904.1, forward strand.
ATAAAAAAATTAAGAACAATTGGAGAAAATGTTATGGAATCTAACTAAATCTAATAAAATCGTGTCGTATCTATAAAAGTAAACTAAATCCTAACAAATGAAGTTGAAAAAAGAAATAACTAAAACATTATAAAAAATTGATATGTAAGACAAAGTCTAGTATAAAGGTGTAATAGCCTTCGTGGTCTTATTTCGTTTTCAAAAATCCCCTTACTTCTCCAATTAAATATTTGAGTGTTAGAAATGATACTTGCAAATTAACTTTTCAGTTTTGCAAATCATACATACGTACGTACATACATACTAAAGAAATAAAAAAAGAAAAATTACGAAATATCACCTGCGCTTTTTCGTGTTAGAAATGATACTTCAGATATGAGAATCCCCATTAAATGTGAATAATCAGTCTAATAGAAAGAATAAAACATCTTGGAATATAAGGAAAAGTATATAATCATAATTATATCCGTTTCCTTAGAATCTCATAATCAAGAAGAACCAAACCATCTCATTTTTTCTGCGTTGTGCCGCCCCCACGCAATAAAGGGAAACAAATACGCATTTCTCACACTCTTTTGATATCCTATTTCTTTTCCACTTCTCAAACACCATAATATGTAAAATTGAGTTTAAAATGCAAAATAGGTCACAAAAATACATATGCTTGAGAGGTAGCGTTACCTCTGATTATTGTTCACATGTTTTGTGATGCTAATAGTGTAGCGCATGAAGTGGCGGGTATTAGAGCTCTTTGTAATGATCTCGTTGTGTAGACCAAAAACTCTCCCTCACACTTGCTCGATTTTGCAATGCCGGATATGAGTTAATAAAATGCTACTTTTTTTCAAAAAAAAAAATATGCTCGAAATAATTGGATTGAGGAGTGCCAAATCCACTATATATAGCTCACAGGACGATTCTTCAAACACAAAACGCTAAGGTGGTGGCATGCATCAGGAATGGAGTCGATTATAGTTCTGGTGCTGGTAATATAATATTATAAAAAATTTTAAAAATGTTGAAATTGCAACATAAGCTTTTAATATTTAGATAATTACAACACCTATTTTTTTGCGATAATATATTTTAGTAAATGTTCAAATTTATTGATTCCAATAATACATAAACGTATTCATTAGTAATTACATCTAAAAGTTCAACCCTTGCTGTACATGTAAAAATCTAATCCTTTCTGTTAAAATTTTACATTTTGTAAAGATGAGTGCTAATAGATGCCACAAACCATTAAAAATACCCATAATAATTCTACACAGTAAATTTATAATGACTAAGGTCAGGTGTCTATTGATCCTATGTATATTAATTCCGTGATAAAAGGTGTACTAGATGTTCAAGAATTATATGTAAATATAGCAAAAGGGGATAAGATCGAATAAGTTGAAGAAGCCCCTTGTTTGGATTATATGCTTTCACTTTCAGTCTTTCAAAAGTTCGAACGAATAATGTTTTGATAACAAAGTATTTAAATTTGAAAATAACAAAAGTAGCAAATATATGGCAGTTAAATACAGTGAAAAGAAGATATTACAATCCAAACATTAGATTCTATTGTCAGATTTCTATTTGTGCACGACATGTAATACTTTCATCCATTATCAGCGTATAAACTATTATTTTTATTTTGTATAAATGAAGGATACTCATATTAATTAACACTAAACTTTATATGCATATCGCTTTTAAAATCCGGGGCTGAGATTCGCGCGATTCATTTGGGTTATGTGAAGTTGGATGCGTGCTTCCCGAGGAAGATAGTAAAAGTTTTGCTACTGAATATGATCTGGATGGTATATATATATATATATGTTTTTCGATCCGTATCCTTCGAATAAAATATTCACGTGGAACTATTTTTTTTTTTCAAATAAAATATCAAGAAGTGCAGGAATTTAAAAAGTTCATTAATTATTTTTTTATTTTTTAATTAACAAATTTTGGAGAGGATACTTTGAACATCTGTTTTTGCTCATTTTAGGGTGTTAAATCTTCAATCCACCGTGGATCATTACTGGGAAGAAAATAGATGACACTACGACTTTGAATCAACAAATGGAGAAATAAGGAAGAAAATGGCTTTCATAAAGGCTACTCACAAAGAAATTTTATTTAATATATTGAAATTTTGTTTTATATATAGTGCACGAGTTTTCCACCTTCTATATCAATTTCCTACACAAATATAGGAACAAGTCTTCTCCAAAAATGTGCTCAAACTCAATCTTGGATCACTGCAATAATATCCTAAAAGATATACTTAAATCTTACAAGGTAGATCATATCTAAAAGATTAACTTGAATCTCATTAGATCGGTCACATAAGATAATTGACCAAGACTATTCAAAATGTGTTTAATATGTATAAATAAACTGAAATTGTATATGTGTCAACATGATCAACATGGAGATCATAATATAATTAGCAACATATTTCTGTTAAAATTCACCCACCATAAACATTAACATGTTTATTTGTTGCGAATTTTTCCCCATAATAATTAATAACATATTATGTTAGTTTAAACTAATATATTGTGTGATGTGTGAATTTCTTATGCTTTTTTAACAGTAATTAATCCATTAAGTATTGCGTTCCTTTATTAAGATCCTCAGTTACATATTATAATATTAACATATAATACTTGTTTAGATTGATTAATATATTGTCTGATTTCTGAAATGATTCGTGCTTGTTTAACAGGAACACAACTCGATCATACTCAACACAGAAGATGCAGGATCTACATTAGGCGCACGTGCACGCGCGCACTCATTCTTCTTCACTCATCTACATGCATATCATCCTTACACAAATTTGACATTAAACTACAACGACGAAATTGATCAAGCAACGATCTTGTACCCAAATTTGTGCGCGAACACTGCAAGCTTACTGATCTCGTTGTCATCTACGAATCCGTTGCGATTGGCGTCGCCCGACTTGAGAATGCGGCCGGCCTTCACCTTGCTGAACCACCCGCCCA
>AYJT01050961.1:0-12849 GCA_001278415.1 Ocimum tenuiflorum
ACGTGGCTGTGGAAGAAGGCCTACTTCCCAGTTCACACATGATAACAAACAGTGTTGATGGACTGAACTTAAAACCCAAGCTTGGTATAAATTGTATAAAATGATTTTAATGGATATGGGAGGATTTCAAATGAACTAAAATCCCGTGTGCTTATTCTTGAATGATTCTGACAGTTCCAGCTTTTATTAATGTACTATTTTCGGCAATGTATCACTGAGTGCAAATGTATTCAGCTCTGCATGTATTTCTAAACGTGTAGGTTGAGCGTGGTGGAGTCCAGAGACATTGAGCAGCTTTGGAACATTTTGAGAACCTAGATGCCTAAGAATACGTATCTTCATATTTGTATTCTAGCCATGTATTTTTTGCTGTTCAAACGCTATGTTTTGAAAACTGATGTAACAGTTGCGTTATGTTATTCTCATTTAGATTTGGACCATCCTGATGAATCACTATTTTGTTGTTATACTTGTTTCATTGTGAATTATTACTGCTTATTTGAGTAACACCCCGAACCTAGAAAGAACGGGGCGTTACGAAAACTGATCCATCATCAATATTATATTGCCATATCAGATGTCGGTACATCAGCTAGTGCTCACGGTGAGCGATGGAGTTGTGTGCTCTGATTCTAAAATTTTGGATGTCCTTAAGTAAATTATTGCATCAGTATTAGTACGTGGATTAGATAGTATTCCGAACCTGTTACAGGTGAAAAATTTAGGTTCGAACTCTCCGTCCCTCCCTCCTCAAATATTTCCAACTAAAAACAAAAGTATCGCCCCAGTAATTACATAACTTTTATATAATTAACAATAATATCACATCCACATACATTTTATACAATTTTAATCTCTTCAGCACCTCAAACGACCTCCTGAATTGCCTCAAGGAAAATTCGCCACCATATTTCCTTTAGCTCGATGGGACGTTTAGAATTCTTGTAACGAGGCAAATCCCATGTTGTGATGAAGACAAAACTTTCGAATAATAAATGCAACAAGAAATAACGTGTTAGGTTTGTCAGAACATGAAATTTTGAATAATGTAGCCCAATCTCAATCGCGACGGATTAATTATTGTCAGAAAATGAAATTCGTAATGGCGACGACTCTTTAAATTGACAGCACAAGTTATCATTCCAAAATGTTTTTCAAAATATAAATGAAATATAATTATTCTTGAGATTTTTATCAATGGTGTGGCTGCCGACCATGTCTGGATTTGAGAGGAAAGTCACGGTTTACCACTTGTTTTTGCCAACGATAGGACTATATTATACAATCAGATGTGATAGTAATATTCTTATTAATTGATCAATCAATACGTGAATTTTCTGTTTATTATGTTAAAAGCGACTTGATGCTGATAATTCTGGATTAAATTTTGTGATCCCACATATATTTGGTTATTTATTTATATACCCTCATTTACAATATATACATATATATATATATATATATATAATGCAGTTGAGATCCCCTGTTACATAATGGTATTAACTGTCTGAATGATTGACACGTATAATAATTAATGAAGATAAATAATGATAAGATCTTTCTTTATTGATAGTATTATTTATCTCCATTAATTATTACAATTGTCAATTCATTTAAATAGTGTAACACTATTATGTAGTAGACGATTTTAACTGCAGTTAATAACAGAATTGTGGTGAATTAATCGTGTCATATTTAAAGCCTAAACGACATCACTACCGAAATTATGTTTTAATTTAACCAAGTAATTAAATAAATATAATAGTATTGACGAAACAAGCACGCTAGGCATTATTTGGTGTGAAGATATATTTTTATACAGCTATAAACATATTTCCAAGAAAAACAATTTTTTTTTTCTGAGTTGGGGGATGGGAGAGTGAGGATTTGAACCCTAAATCTCCCTCACTTGGAGAGTCTTACACACGGGTTTCCACCACTGGGCTGTCCCACGAAGGGACCAAGAGAAATAAATTTTGATTCAGAATAGTTGGCACAGCTTGAATCGAAATAGCATAACTTAAAGTGTTTGTTACACAAAAGTAATATAGTCGAAATATATATAAAGCAAACACATCGTTGAATATAAATTATATAAAAAATGCAATGAGAATATTATATATGCATTGCGTTTTAGTTTGATACATATGCCATAGTGATTAATTTCTGACAATCGATGATCCACTATTGCTGCCGCTAGCATGGATGATCATATCGTCGTTTTTCTCATAATATGTCTTCGCCTAAATTTGTCATTTTGTCTGCAATTTCATACTCATAAAAATCTTCAAAATCTCATCATCCATGCTTTCTCAATGGGTTAATTTCATACAGTCCGACAGCCTTAAAACAGGTTTTCCTAAAAATGCGTCCAAGTCTTCCCTCACGTCTTTTCCGAAACATGGAAAAATTAGAAAATATTTTTCTTGAGAACCTCTGTTTTCGAAATACAAGTGAAAATATCCACATTTTCTCAAAATTCTTATCAAAATTTTAGGTATCATTTTGTGGAGCTAGACAGAAAGAAGTGCTGATAGAAATTAGGGATTTGAGGAGGTGGGTGATTTGGTTCTGTTTTGAGATTTCTTGTAATTGAATGCGTATTTATCATTGGTTTAGATCTTAAAACACTTGCAATCAACTCTCGCATGTTGCTAACTCCAAAAATCCATCTGAGTTGACGCTTCTGTGGGCAGCTCAACTCAGATGATGTATTCTCTCTTAACACTTGACTTGCTTCACTCTGAAGCAACAATATGGGACTCCCCTGTTGTTTTTATATTTGACATTTTTTATTAAATTTGTCGGCTTTTAAGCTCCAAAACTCCAAATTAGTCCACTCCAATTTAATTTGCTTAATTTGTTCATCCTTTTTGTCATTTTTCTCTATCCTTCAGAAAAAAACTACACAAATAATTATAATATCCTCCAAATGCTTGAATAAACCTTCAAGATCGTGCAAATATTACAACTATAGGTTGTGTAGACAATTAATCTCACATTTCTTATATGATTGTCAATCCAAAACCATCTTTAGACTCTTCAGACCTATTAATTCCTTCGATTTAACAATAATTCTTGACCAAAAATATATTCCCATCACAAAGTTTGTCGAATTACACGTGAAGCAATTGGTTTATTATGCACGAGGCGAATTTAAACAAAATCCTTTGTAATTGTGCACACAACAATATTAGAAATTGTGTAGCCCCCACCATCGTCTTCCTCAAACCAATTTAACTCCCCTGAAGCAAGTGCTTAGAGATGCACGGCAGACTACTGATAATTAGCTTTCTTATGCATGCTCTTTGATTCTCATTTCAGAGTCACAATATACACAATTTAAGTTATTATCTTAATAATATCGGGTTGGGGGTTTCGGGAATAAAATAGTAAATTTTTAATATTTTGTTACTGATTCAAACTAAGACTATATAATGAGTGAAATGTGGGTTACATGTAAAATTACCTAAATGTTTATGCATAATAAATTATATTGTGAACAATGTTGCAAATATCAGTCTAGACCGCCGCCTAAGCGCCTCCTTGTCGAAGCGAAAATCATGTGGTCGATATGTCAGGCAGATTTTTCATTAATTGCTACCTAGGCATCTAGGCGGGCTAGGTGGCGGAGTTAGGGGGCTAGATGATGATTCAAGTGGTCTAGGCAGATCTTATGCATTTTGAAATTTTTTAAACTATCAATTGCTTCAATGTAAATTAAATTACTCATTATCATAAACATCTTTTATAAATATTATTACAAGCCTTTAAATTGAATGGGATCTAAAAAATTTAAATTCACATAATTTCGTATTACATGTAAACACAAAAGATATTAGGAACCATTTAAATCAATAGCAATCACTTAAGAACCTGAATATAAATTTATTGATATAATTTTATATTATGCTTATATTATATAAACATATTTATATTTATATTACTTAGCCTTACTTGCATATATTAATATTATACTTATGCAAATTTATAGATATAATATAGATTTTGAAACCTTAAAAATATAGTAGATTACAAAAATATCAAGCACAAAATTGTGCATTTAAAACTTTCTGAAATATGAAAAAAATAATAAAAGAAATATAGATTAACTCCGATTAGGTTGTCTCGGCACTAGGTCTCTATTGAGCATCCGATTAGCACCTAACGATTTTTGCAACATTAATTACGAATAATTCGCTGAAAAGTCATTTCCCAAGGGCCAACACTTAATTTTGTTTTGGTGAAAACTCATCTCCTAATACATTCCCGAGTAGATTGTGGCTCTGCATTTAGTTTCCGTCAAATTAGGGTTGACAAACCCTCACACAATACAAATAAACATATTTTCTTCTCTCAATAAGTTGTTTCATAACCAAAGAAAAGAAAACCAACAAAAAGTTTCGCGAAAAAAGTTAAAGAACTGTATTCTATAAAGGAAAAAATAAAATAAAATAAAATAATCCAATAGTATCTCAAAGAAAAAAAAAAGCCCAAGAAGTTGGGCTTGAAAAGGAATATGAACATCTTTATTTGATGTGATGATCAAAATGAGTTTATTATCCATATTTTCGTCACTGTATATTCTACAGAATCCTTATTAGTCCGCATTATTTATTCGTATAATAAAAATAGTACAAAGATAAGGGTATAGAAAAGTGCATTTTCTTAATGTGTGAAGAGGAAGACTACAATTGAAGAAACTCAACCACAAAAAAGATTTTGATTAAATGAATATTTTGCAGCACAATATTTACAAACTATAAACAAGAACTCCTTCACATTTCCTCCAAACAAAACTAAAGCAACCGTGCAACGGTGCAAGATCGTGAAAGCACCAACACTCAAAACCTACGCCAGAACCAAATGATCTATATCAAAAACGAAACAATAACAAAGAAAGATTTCAATCTTAGCAGTTCAACACTAGTTGTATCCGAGTTGAGGAACTGTCTCGTGTCGTCTATGTAGCGTTGTTGCTCGTATTCAACGATCCATCTTTCATCAACTTGTTGCTCAAGCTGTTGTACCGCTCTCTTGAATACTGTCGCGAGGCCTTTCTCCAGTCCGTTCCTGCCTTCATCATTGCAGCAAATTCCTCATAACTTATGCGTCCATCCTGAATAATCAAACTTGACGTGTTTAGTTTATCATGTTAGCAAAAAGATCGAAAAAGGGCAAATTCTTGAACAAGGAGGAAAAGTGACCTTGTCTGTGTCAACATCTTGCATAATGGCATTGATCACTTCTTCACTTGTCACCTCAGCCTCATCTGTGAGGGCATCCCTCAGCTCTTCAATCTCAATGAATCCAGTTTCGTTTTTGTCGAACAACTTAAAAGCCTTGCGTAGATGATCATCACTGCCCATCTTTCTTAGGTGTACAGAGATGGCAACAAACTCTGCATAGTCGAGGTATCCATCCTTATCCATATCACCCTGTACAGATGGAACGATTATTGAGTTGTGACATCAACACAAGTGTCGAATGAGAAGTTAGAACCGGAAAAAGGCAAGCTTACAGCTTCCATAAGAAACTGAATATCGGTTTCTGGGATCTGATGACCAAGCTTGTGCAGCCCAGCTCTCAACTCGTTCATATCGATCTTCCCCCTGTTGTTCGTGTCCATCAGCTTGAATCCTTCTTTGATTCCGGCCACTTCCTCCACTGATAAATGCTCAGCAATGACCTTCATTTTGGGAAGGAAAAAGAAAGGTAATTTAGCAGAGGAGCTTACTAGTATGTAACATAATGACATAAATTTAGGGGAGTTTTACCCTTAAAGCTCTTTTCTTCAGCTTATTCATAGTCGAGAATTGTTTCAGTCTAGCTCTTACAGTTTCACCCAGAGAAACATTAGGGGCAGTCTTTGCATTCTGTAACCAAGGATGATCTGCAAACAGTAGCTACACTTGTCAGAAAGTTATCGACGTAATCGAAAATATAGATCAAGCAGATCACAAAATGCACTCACCAAGAACTTCCTGTGCTGTAGGCCGCTTCTTCGGGTCAGGGTTGAGCATCTTTTTGACCAGATCCTTAGCTCTATCAGAAACCTTAGGCCAAGGCTCTCTTTTGAATTCCACATTAGAACGAATGATCGCTTGTGCAACTCCTTGTTCAGTTTCTGCAGTTTTACAAAAAATCATGTCAAGATTATAAAGAATGAGAAAAGCGAAGAGATTAAAAGTATAGGATAACAGACCCTGAATCAGAAAAGTTTATTGCTCTTTATCCTTTTATAGTTGATGAATTGTATGCATGCATATAGATATTGCTTTTTTCCATGATGTTGGTCAATAAATAGTATATCTAGATATGGGGAATGACAATTAAGTACCAGCCCAAAAAGGTGGAAAACCACACAATAAGATGTAAAGGATAACACCAGCGCTCCAGACATCGACTTCCGGGCCATAGTTTCTCCTCAGCACCTCTGGAGCCATATAATAAGGACTTCCCACGATCTCGTTGAATGTGTCCCCTGTAACATCTCAAACAGATTGTATAGGTATGAGAGTTCAGCAATAAACAGAAAAGTGCTTCATTATCAGCACTTACCAGGCTTGAAGAAAACTGACAGCCCAAAGTCAATGGCCTTAAGTGGTGCTGTCTCCTTCATATTCGCGAATAGGAAATTTTCAGGCTTGAGATCACGATGCATGACCCCGTTCTGATGGCAGACCTGAAAAGTAACTCAACCTATCAGAATGCAGTTTCTTGTTTTTACTTCAAAAGCTAACCTGTGGGACCTTTTAAACTTCTCTATACACAAATAATTATGAAAAAATAGATCATGGCATAATGAAACACTAGAAAGCAACAGATATTGAACAATTTGGAATTCGTGTAGCAGCCTTGCAGGCACAGTAGTTGATGAATGATGGATAACACAAGAACTCAGATTTTCCAAACAGCCATTTGGATGAATGAAATCTACATCTGATGTAAAGTAATCCAAATATGCGCATCAATAAGAAAGGGTGCACACACAATAACAAGTTATCATGGGACTTTGCTCTGATTCGGGCAACAAGATAGCCACTAAAAACTAGCTGTTTTTTATAGCATCTATCCTTCTAAAGATGTCCAATGCACTGTATATAAGGTTATAAAACTCGCTAGGCGCTAGTCGGACACTCAGGAGGGTCTAGGGCCTAGACGGCTAAGATATTTTCTTTATTATTTTTCATATTTTGAATATACAAGCATCTTAATAAAATAAAGTCAAAACAATATTTATCCACATATTCTAAAACTTTAAAATCGACCTAAACTGAAATGAATAAACAGCACAAATAATATTTAAATAATTAACAACATTAGTATTGAAATTGAAGAAAGAGAGATAAAAGATAAAGGATACATACATAATTTAAAAAAGTAAAAATAAGTAAAATTCGGAAATATTCAAATTTATCATTTTTAGTCCTACGTAATTCATAAACTTAAACCTGTTTAAGTTTACGAAAGCAAAATGGAAAGTAAATTTGAATATTTTCATTCTTAAAATAAATGTCAGATAATATCTAAAAATTCAGAAACAAATGGTCTGAGACTCTGAGTGGCATGTACAACATATTAAAAGCAAAACAAGCGTTTCCAAGCATTTCTTTTTTCCAAAGCGCGTCATTAAAATAAATCTGGAGCTCAGAACAATCATTTTTCTTCATAGAAAAACAGAGCAACAAGATAGCCACTAAAAATTAAAAAGAAAAAAGAAAAAAAGAAAAAACTGTGATCTGAATCTGTTTTTGATAGCATCTACACTTCTTAATATGTCCAAAGCACTGCATATACGCACTAAAGCAGACAATCTAATTCTAGAATTCTACAAACCATGAAATCTCATCCATCATTGCAAACAGGACACAAAAAAAGAACACTAAATAGATAAACCTTCACCTGAATAACTTCAACAATGGTGCGAGTGACGGCGGCAGCAGCCCTCTCCGTGTAATGACCTCTGGCAACAATCCTGTCAAACAATTCACCGCCCTCACACAACTCCATGACCAAGTGAACAGCATGATCATCTTCATAGGCATCCTTCAAGCTAACAATGTTCGGATGCTTGGGCAATTTCCTCATTATCTCAACTTCTCTCCTAACATCATCGATATCCACTTTAGTCCTCAGCTTCTTCTTGGAAATAGATTTGCAGGCGAACTTCTCCCCTGTAGCCTTATCTGTGCACATGTACGTCACCCCAAACTCACCACGCCCGAGCTCGCGACCGAGCTCGTAGAATTCCTCGATGTCGTGCCCTGTTGGATTGCTCAGAACGTAAGATTTGTGCCCACCATTTGGCACAGCGTAATCCGTGGCAAATGGATTCGGCTTATGCTTGCCGTTGGGTTTTTCATCTGATGTTTGTGGTACTGCACAACAGTTTCCCATCACAGAATCGTTTTCCCAAAATCAACCTAAATTCAGCCAAAAATAAGCTCCCAAAGTAGCAGAATGATCGATCAAATTCTTAGTTTTTTTTTCTGATCAACGCACCGTAGATAAGATCAAACAGAAGAAAGCCTCAAACTGCGATCAACAGAAAGTCGAAATAATTGAGGATTCTCACTTTTCGTGATCGTGAAGCCAAATTGCAGCGGAATCAGTAGTCCACGGCGATGAAGACCGAATCTTACATGACAATATTACAATAAAAAAGAAATCGAATTTGCTTAGTATTCGATAAGCTTCAAGACCAACACTGAAAAAGCTTCAGATCTTCGAAGGCTAAAAATCAGGTGGAAAAACCAAGCGAAGTGCAGGTTTCTGCGATTACCTTTTTTTTCCAAAAAAGAAAAACAAGAAGAAGATCAAAACAAAAGGAACAGGATTTCTGCAATATGGATGAATAGAGGTTAAATGGTGATAATATCCGGAATTATGGGGAGGTGGAGAAGGAGATTTATGGGAGGGAAAGGGGTTTGGGATTGGAGAAAATGTTGAAACGGAGAATTTGGCATAACATATTTTTCATGACAAACGACAGCGACATTTCATGGATTCATTCATAACCATATTTTAGCATTATTATATTTTTGTAACCGAATTATTTGCTTTTCAGTTTGACAATCAACTGAATACTAAAACCATTTAAAATAAATAAATAGGTAAAAAATTGAAATTTATATTGTCTTTCCCAAATTGTCCAAAACAGAGCTCAAATTGACGAACCATTGCGAACAACAAAAGGGAGAGAGAGGGTTTGACAACTAAAAGAATTTAATTCACAATTCGTATTTATTTATTTATTTTCTCCTCCTATGTATTGAGTATCCAGATGTCTACAGAATAGCAATTTCCTATGATTTGTTAAATAACACGTACGGATTATGTTAGAAACAAATTTCTTGAAGAATAATTTCTAAATTGTAGATTTATTTAAAAATTCATATTCAGTTATACTGGAAAAGAAATATGAGATGAAGAAATACGTATCAATAACAAATTCGAATAAATACAAGCTCAACACTCTAACTGGAAACAAGTATATTAACTATTAGCCTAAACATTGAGTATATGTTTTATTTTGGTCTAAAGGTATAAATCTAGGTAGGATATGAAAGTCTTATTAAGTTTTGTTATCCATCACGTTTTTCACAAAAGAAAGGAAAGATTTTAAGTTCCCTACGCTAGTAACCAATTCTTTCTCGAAAGAAAATGTTTGTATTTCTTTAAAACCCAGGGGCAATAAAGGCATCACAAAGGCCATAATAAAAATTTATATTAATTGTGGCGTATTTTTATTTAATAATAGTTGGTTGACCTTCTAGAAGCCCACCATTAGACGGCATCTAATGAAAAGGACCCCAAACTCTCATAAATTTCAAGCATACCCTATGCGGCCTTAGGAGTTGGGATTAAGCTCAAGTACACGTTGACTTCTAGAAGGAAGGACAAATCGAATCATTTCTATATTCCAAAGATTCTATAATTATAATGTATGAAAAATAATATGAATTTTACCCTAATGTATTGGTTAGACGCGAAAATTATCATTTTTTTTCATTAGAGAATTTTACATAATATTTAGTTCCGTCAGCTACAAGTATCCTCTGTCATTAACGATAAATATTATTGACTCAGCCGTAATATGTTAAATATCACGTGGCTCATACATAACATTACATAACTATGAATTTTACTCCCAATTTATCACTAAACCCTTAAATTCATCCAACTTTAAACATACACAATTTGTTAGGCCCGGAACTGAAGCAGAAAGGATCGCTAGTGAATGACGCATGGACACAAAGCGGCTCGACAAGACTTCCAAGCGAGTAACGGAAACATGAATGAATCGAATCTGCACCGGAACGAGAGGGATTCTGAAACTATACATGAATGAGATTGTATAGTTGAATAGAGCTTAAAAGGATTTTGATAGGGGCTACTCATGACAACATGGTGCATCATCTTTTCTGGCTCTCGTTCCAGAAAAACTCTATGCTTGGACGGGAGTAATACTGGGATGGATGACCTCCTAGAAAGTTTCTCAGGATGTATGCGAATGAGGAAAAACACGCTGGAAAGGACTTGTGTTGGCTTGTGGAGTTAGTCGTCGGTCCCAAAATTGATTCAATACTGATGGTGGTAATGTAGCCGACCCAAATGGGCATCATCGAGCCTGAAAAGTGGGACATTATACAATTACATCTAAAAGTTACTATAGAATATTTCAAATAATACACATATTATACAAACTTGGTTTTAACCAAGTTTTATTTTTATAGAATTCTCTGTGCTTAAACTATCAACAAAGTTAGCTTGAAATGTGAATAATGTTACACATACCATCAAATATAAACATCCAATTTTTTTATTCTATTAAAAGTTGAACCAAATTTTCTAAACTTGCATACTTTCCCAGTATAGAAAGATAGGGGCAGAGCTTCATTCATATTAATAGTGGGAGGTCTCGTAAAATTTAGTTCGGTCTTCTGGTCGAAAAATCATTCAATTCCTATTGGAACATAGCAACAACCTCGCCTGGCACCATTCTCGCACCTAGTAGTACAGGGACGGGCTTAGAGTGAATTGGACTCTTCTTTGTTGGAGCTGCTCTCACACACGCAGATTAAAAGATCTCAACTGTCCTAGACCGAAACAAGTACACATATATATTTGTGGTACCGCAAAGAGAGTCTCAATCTATCTTCCTACCAAACATGTTATTGAAAGAACAAAAAAAAAAAAATAGTTTTTGCACATTCTTTATGCGAGTAAAACTGATCTCTTATGACGTGGATTGTTACTAAATCAAAGCACTCTGATTAAGTTGTCCGAATAAGTTGAATTGAAAGGTTGAAAGAGGAACTCAAAATACATATTCAAACGCTGAAGAAAGCAGCCAGAGGGAGAGGTTCAAAGTAGCGACTCGAAAGATGAGTTTGAAGAGGGTCTTCAAAAAAAGGAGTTGCAATAAGAGATCGAAATTAAACTCGGTGGAATAAGTAATGACTGAGATATTCGTAGGATTGACCTAGATAATTAGCAGAAGATGACCTAGTCTTGATAGAATCTCATTACACATATATTTTCTATTTTTCGCTAAATCTAATTGGATTATTACTTATAAATAGCCATACAAATACAATTATGGAGGGGGTATGATTTTATGAGCACTACTATTGTTTGCTTTCATTTACTCTCATTCAACTTGCTTGTGCATCATTCAATAAAATAATTAATTCGTGTTCTTTTGCAATCCGAGGGCTCTAAATTCAATGACAATTTCGAACAACATTTAAGTAATATTTTTTGCCGAAGCAATATTATCTGACTGCAATTTTCAAATCGTTCGGCCAAAGCCCTTCTCTTAACCGGCCATATTAAGATCCCTCGGGTCCACACTAAAGTTCTCTTCATCATCTTTCACTTAAGAGCGTTCGTACCCAAATTAATCCAAAATAGTATAGACAAAAAATAAAAATATTAAGTTTTAATATTTATTCAATTTCAGTTACAATAAATTACATCTCAACTATAGATTTTATTTGATCCTAAGACTCAAATTTGTCCATATTTCCTATTAAATAATTTTTTTCTATAGAATCCGAAACATGTATACACACGTGTGTGTATGTATATAAGTGATTAAGTTTTTCAGAATATTAATACATGATAAAGTTTTGATTGTATTAATAAAAAATATACTGATTAACAAACAAGAAGTGCGAGCATGAGAATATGCTTAAAATTACAAATGAGTGACTATATCTTTTGGGAACAATTTAGTCGTGGACATTCATGTATACGATTTGATCCAATTCCTCCATTCCATGACTCGGAAACTAAAGAAAATGAATGAGTATATAAACTGACGAATTCAAAGCATTATCAAGAAACATGCATCCATAAGTGCTAATGCAAGAAACATAAACACAAATCATGATAGAAATTTAAAAAAAAAAGACATAAATATAATATGCACTTTATCATATTTTCCAAAATTCATTGCTTTATTTATTTTTGGCGCGCTTATATTTACAATCTATCCTGTCTTTTCTAAGTTAGTAATATTTATCATATAGTCACTGTTTTATAATTTGAATTTATCATAACCATCTTTATATTCATAGAGAGAGGGGAAGAGTCTTACTGTTTGAATTACAAATAATAAATCAACTCCTCTATAAAATAACGATATAAATCCTTGGGGTAAGCTGTTATCAACTATAGGGGTGATTTTGTCAAGTCATAGAATAAATAAAATAGTCATATTTTT
Source organism: Ocimum tenuiflorum (assembly GCA_001278415.1). Taxonomy (NCBI): domain Eukaryota; kingdom Viridiplantae; phylum Streptophyta; class Magnoliopsida; order Lamiales; family Lamiaceae; genus Ocimum; species Ocimum tenuiflorum. The sequence goes on from AYJT01050961.1 coordinate 12,734, forward strand.
GTCAACAAGCATATAATGAACGAGTAGGCAACTACCAACGATTTCTTCAAAAGCAACGAATAGTCAAACTCGTCGAACTAACTGCTTAAACTATTTGCTCAAGAAAAAAAAAAAAA
>AYJT01050968.1:0-11464 GCA_001278415.1 Ocimum tenuiflorum
TTATTATTGAAGTTGATTAATTTCTAATTATATTTTGTGATTTGTTAAAATTTAAATTTTTGTTTATAAATACTAATCAAAGCATATTATATCATAATTAATTTTTATTTTTATAATATCTCTTAAAAATTAATATATTTAATTATGGAATAGAAAGTGGAGCACCATTAAGAAATAGAGCATCTAAAGTCGTCTAGTACTACTCAGGTTGCCATATTGTCTTAAATTAATATGGAAAATTGAATTGGAACCACCAATGATACAAAAAAATAAGTTTAGTATTCATTTTAAAATAAATTAAATTTCAGTATCTGATTTGATACAAGTAGCATAGTTCAGTGACTTTTTTTTTTAATTAACCCATAAAGAGATAAGTGTGTAATGGGAATACAATTATATACATGTATAATTGTTTTGAAAAATACAATCATATATATAAAAAATTGGGAATACAAGTGTAATCCCTAACCACTGCATAGGTCTGCTACTGACATACGAGTGTTGTGTGTGTAGGGTCGCGCTACAACGAAAATCGCCCTTAAGATGCAAACTAGCACTCATCACAACCGTGAGATGAAGCAGGCTGATGGCTATGATTAATTTTCCATCTGTGTGCATATGTATATAGTTTTTGTTGCATGTAGGGTTATACTAGTAAAATTTACAGTAATCGCTCACAACCTGATAATTGAACATATATTCATATGCAAACGACTATATTATTATATGCATACATATAACATGTCATATGCAAGACAATTCTGGGCGTATGCAATTGATAAAAGTTCATATGTTTGAAAAAGTCGATGTAAATGTTCTGTAATTCTTTTAGAATTGAATTGTGTCGTTTGCAATGAAACATATATTTATATCAAACAAATATATTATCATATATGATATAAAAAAAATTCATTTGAGTGAGTTATCATGGCTTAAAATTTTAAGCAATTTTTTAGGAGAGATAAGATAGGAGAATCTTAAGAATATTATATCTAACCAAATTAGGTTAATACTCTTTCTTAACTAAAAATTTAAGAAGTCAGTTGTTGGTCCCAAATCAGAGATAGAAATGCGGAACCGTTAGTAAGAAATCAGTTGCGGAAAATGATAAATCCAAATTTTAATCTCAGCTGACTTATTGACTAAGTCAACTGAGTCAATGAAATGTTTGTTTTATCAAGTAGGTTTTACAAGTTTGTTTCAACTATACTCCAGCTCCTTAAGAGGTAGCTGGGTTTCAAACACAACAGAAGTTAAATAAAACTGTAAAAAGGCGGATATTATAGAGGTTCGGATTAAAACAATCATATGTCCTCTCTTTCTTCAGATGAATGGGAATTTACTATTCTTTGTTATACACGGTGTGTTAACACGGTTTACAACTAGGATTGTTCTAAAACGGAGGACATCGTCTTCCTCATTCGCAAGCACAGCTGATCGTAGAAGCTTTACCGTAATCTCCTAGGCTTTTTAATCGGCAGGGTTTGAAGTTTTGAGTTCTCTTCAAGAATGTGATTTAGTTCAAATGATTGGTTCTTTGATAAAAGATTTATCAAAGAACGTCTCAGTGTCCTCAACTGAAGGCTTTGGACCATTGGCGTGATGTCCCTAGTTTAGAACTCGGAAAATGACTAGAGATTGCAGAGAGAGCAGAAAGCTTGTGCGCGAGAGTGCAGGTGAGTAACTTTGTGTTCTTGCTTCATCTCTTCTATTTATAAGAAAGGATTTTGAGTAGTGTCCGTTGTGAGACAACGGACAAATCATTCCTTCTAGCTTTTGCAAATGGAGACGTTACTTTACTTGAATCAGGCATTATCATCTTCTTTTTCTGTCAGAAAGCTGGATAAAGTTATTATCCGCTCGATAATGCCCGAGGACTGACCACCTTTAAGGTGCAGTAGTAGGTCAACTCTGTTGCACATCTTGTCACTTCTGATATTCCACTAAATGTCAGTTGCAACTGAGTTTAAAATTAACTTAAGAACTGACTCCAACCTTTTCAAAGTGACAGACAACTGACTTGAGTGTCAATTTTGGAATCTTCTAATTCTGTTTGTCTTCAGCTGACAGCTGAGCTTAACACAACTGAGTTTATTACAGCTGATGGAACAGTTGTGCCTTCTTATGCTTACAACTGAGAAGACTAGTTGTGGTATTTCTCAATTGTGTGGACAGAGCTGAGCGCAGGACTTGGAACTTGATCTTCAGCTGCTATCAAGACTTGTATACTTCCAACTCTTGTCCTTGTAAACCTAAGCTATTACACATTCCTATACCTTTACATTCTAAGATCAATCTGTTCCAGTCAACTGCACAAATGGTGTTTGACATTCATCAAAATACAAATATCCCTAACATCAGCAGAGTCAACAGACAAATTTGAACTATGAGATTACAAAAATAAACAGATCAGATATGTGCTAAGTTTGTACCTAAAAGTTGGTTTGCATATGATTAGATAAGTGTGTGTGTGTACACACATATATTATAAGAAAAAACACATATTTTAGATGCTGCATTTAAAGATTTGTTTTAGATTGGGTTTTCTCTAATTTTATTAATTAAACTCCATAGACAAGAAAGATGCACAATCCTGTTTTATTTTGGTCTCAATAAATTTATTTGTTCCATACTTTTATCATCACATATCTTTCCTAAATATACTTTTTGCAGTATTAATAAAAACTAGTTTGACATTCTTTATTCAATGTTATAAATAATTTATAGCTGTATAAATCAAACATACGATAAAATGAGAAATGATTAGCATCCATTAATTCTAGGATCAACATTGCAAAATTTGAAAATTGATAATAAAAGTAAAATTACGAACCAAACTAACTCAAGGCAAATTTGTAAAATATTTTAAAATTCTATACTAAATATAAACCATATAATTACAACACTCCAAAATAGTATCATTTACTATATAATTGGGACGAAGGAATTTTGTGTTTTGAATGTATGAAAATGAGAATTTAAATTTTCTGTACATATTAAAAACTTTTAACAATGAATAGTCACTTTTAAAAGTGTGTTTTAATTTGTATTTAAGAAAAATAAAGTAACATAAAAAAAGAATATTAGTTATTTGTTTAATTTTTAGTTACGGAGAGCAAAAAAAATAGACTGTATTTTGAATTGATTTAGACTCGACCGCCCGCTTGAAATCCTTCAGGCTCTATATTAGGCACTAAATTATGGTGAGATATTTGATTGAGAGGAAAAATGGTGAGAATTCGACGAGAACATAAATTTTGTAATGGCCCACTTCCAAGGCCTATCAGAGCTCACTCGAGATCGACTACGTTGCCACCACCAGTGTTGAACCGGCTTTCGGACAGACAGCTGACCTCACAAACCAACACAAGTCCTTTCCAAGGTGCTTTGTCCTCACTCACTCAAGTAGGCTTAACTTTGGAGTTTTCCTAAAAAGAGAGTCGGAAAAGATGATGCATCATGTTTATATGAGTAGTCAAATCAAATCATTTAAGCTCTCCTTAACTGTGCAGTCCCATTCCTACACAGCGTCAGAATTCCTCTTGTTCTGGTGTGGATCATGTTCATATGTCCCTCTCCGCTCAACTATCAAGAGTATTATATGAGCCGCTCTTTGTATGTGCCTCTTTCGCACAGGCTATCACTCTTTCGCTCCGGCACTGGGTCATTACAAATTTAGCCTAGGGCAACTTGCTCCAAGGCCAATGTAAAGGTAGTATTGATAGTTAGGACTTAGGAGACGAGGTGAATATATGTGTTACAATGAGTATGACGTCCGAAATTTACAAAGGGTTCTAGCGGGGTTGCTGAAAGCGTGTCTATGTCTATTAGTATATCAAAACAATGTAAATGATATGTCTCATATCATGTACAATGCATGCAAAGGGCGCATTCTCTGTTTTAGTCAGCCTTAGCATTCCCTTACACAAGTAGCACACTCCGTGCACTTCCAGAAGCTTTTCCCATGTCGGATAACAGTCCGGTTGAAAGGGGTAGCTAGTGCTTTGCAGGTTGTTGTAAGACGAGTTTGTGGTTGGGATAGGAGTGCGATTGAAATGTCGTTGGAGGAGCGCTTCAGTCAAGGTGGTCTTTTGAAGGGGTGGTTTGGGGTTTCATCGCTCAAAGTGCCCGGTTCAGGTTAGTAGTCCCCTTAAGTGGAGGGGCTTAAATATCCAAAGACTTTTTGACCAGTTCAAATTGTAGTTCGTGGACTTTCTTGTTGGCCTTTATATGTTCTTGGTCTATACGGGCCAAATTATTTCATCCTCAACACATTACCCCAAGTTATTCAAGTATCCTTTTGAAAACATTTCCCATTCAAATTATGTTTAGAAGATAAATATGTTATTATATAAAGAGAGGAGTTGTGGTTGTAAGACACTCCATAGTGAATAGTAGATGCATAAAATTGCTATGTTTTATAAAATGTAAGACGTTAAGGATAAATAAAGTTTGTAATAATATTTATATATTAAAATTGTGCACAATAAAAGAAAAATAAGATATTATAAACAAAATTATCCTAAAATTAAAAGAGGGTATAATCATTATGTACCAAAGGTTGGAACCCATAATCATTTGTTACTAACGAGTTTTATCACGAACTCACGGGTTGAATAATACAAATGAGCTTGAAGTAAATTTTATCAACTTGAGATTTAAGTAGTTCATTTTATTTGCACCTCTAGATCAAATTATTGTAGCAATTTTTGTGGGCCAAAATATTCGTCAAGCCCCGACTGTCGATCACGAGCCCAGAATACGAGCTTTGTGGCCACACTCATGAACTCAGACAGCCCATGTGGGCCTCAAACTGGCTGTCGACTGCGGAGCTCGAGATTGAGGAATTTCGCACGAGTACCACCCCAAAGATACTTAAGGTCCGAGCTCGAGATCTCGAGCACGTGCAGTCCACGCTCCAGAAGCCTCTGGAAAGATTCCTTTGCTGACTCAGCATAGGGGAGAACGTGCAATTCCAACAGATTGCAAATCACCCATTGGGCTATTTGCATATTTAGTCCCTATACTAGGAAATACTGAGATTCGATCAATGTAATAATATAAATAGCTCAATCACGCAATACACAGATAGACATCTATCACATCCTTCACATTTTCTATGTATTTTCGATCATCTTCTCTGATGAGCTCGCCACCGAAAAAGCTCGAATCCTTGTATTAATTCTCGAAGCCATATATAAAATAGCAGCTCATCTGTTCTGGGGGACATAAAACTTTCTTAGAATTTGCGGTGTTCGATTTACTTTCCTATTTAGAGCTTAGATCATTCCAAAGATAAAAATTGAACCTCAAGAATTTGGCGCCCACTGTGGGGCTCTAAGCGCCAGAAACCAATCGGAGTCAATTCTCACTCGTCTAACGCATTAAATCCACCTAAAAACTTTTCTAGACCCTTTTTCTATCATAAATCATGTCTTTCGACCTGCCATCAAATGGCTAATCCCGCGATGTCGTAGCTAACAATTCAAGAACTGGGCAATTCCATGGAGCAGTCCCTTCACCACTGCCAACGACCCCAGGCGCCGGGGTGGATAGCACTCTTCAAGACCTGCTCTCAAAGATAACCAAATGTGGGAAGAATCCGCAAAAGAGGTTCAACGCCTCCGAGGCGAACTCCACCAACGTACTGGAAAAGTTCAAAAGTGTTGTTTCAGCATTTGAATTTTAAAGAAGTAGAGAAGACTCATGTCGAGGGTCAAAATCTCAAACCATCGAATTGGGATGCCGACTGCTCAAAGGACTCGATATCGCTAGCTAAAATCAGACAAAGGCCGAAAAAGCCTGGAGCAGCGACCATTGACCCTGGAAAGAGCTCGAAACCCGCGTACGGGACAAGAAAGAAGACCCTGATGGCCACACGCTAAAGCATTTATAGGAAGGATCCAAAATGATTCCCTTGCTGAGTCAGTATGGCACCCAAAGAGTGAAACAAGATCTCTCGCGCTTTGCAGATTACCCCCTGGCTATTTATGATTTAGTCCTTAACTTAGGGATTATTCAGATTTGTCCCGTACCTGTTATATAAATAGGCGATGAGTCAGCCACAGTCATATATTACACTCACCTCACTTTACCTTCATCCCGTAGCTAGCTTGCGTCTTGTAGTAAATAACTTATGCTCTATATTTTCTGACTCCGACCTGTCGGAAACCTCTTGTAAATCACTTCTTTTGTATATTTAAAATATCAGCCAGTCCATTTTGGGGGCCAATAAACCTTCCTAGAAGTCGCGGTGTTCAATTAAAATCCAGCCTAGAGCTCTAAACTGATTCCGATAAAAAAACAAACCTCAACAAATTGGCACCCACTGTGGGGTGGGGCTCTAGGCGATGATTTCAATCAAAAATCCTAATCCTGATCCTTCTATTGTCTATTCTCTTTGCTAAATTTTGTCTCCACTCCTAAATTCTCCAAAGAATCCCTTTTTCTTGTCCCGAAACACTCCAAATGGCCTCAAACTCTGCAGAAAATCCATTCAATTTCCCTCATAATCCAGAAACCGATAAGGCTCAAGGTAAAGGAGTCTTCCTGAATATCCCAATCACACCGGCCTCATGTGTGGATGACACCTTGCATGAGCTGATCACGCAGATTCACTAATTCTGCGAGGAATTTGCTCGCGAGGTGCAGACCTTGTACGAAGATCTAATTCACAGGATCGATGAAAACTCCAAATCTCCAATTCATCGGAGTGGGCATCGACTGCCGCACATCTTTTTTAGCTAGCACACCAACGTCGCTGGTGTGACTTAAACTGAGGATGATGATAGCATCTGTGACCAAATCCACCAAAGCAAGAAGGAACCCGTGTGATCCGCTAGCCCTCCGCTGTAGAGGTACGATAGTCGCCTCTATTTCCAAACAATTATCGAGAGGTGGAACACGATGGCAGTTACCAAAACCCATTCTACATTGTCGAGACGCCACTGAGACACACTCGGGTCGATGCATAAAGAGAGGCTCTCCAATGCCGGCTTGAGGATCTAAAAGGTAGACTGGTTTGTGTGCTAGGGCTGCTGACACCCGACGATGAAATTGAATGGTCGTGTCACTATGACTCGCCATTCATCGACCAGATACCTAAGGTCGAGATACCGATGAGGTTTACACCTTCCAGCATGAAGCAATACGATGGGACATTGGATCCCAATGAACATATCTCTATGTTCAAAATGAAAATGCAGACAGTTGTTGTTCCGATGGCCGATAGGGAGGCCTGTATGTGTAAAAGCTTTGGGAGCACGTTGAGCGGTGCGCCTCTATAGTGGTTCGTACATTTGGAGCAAAACTCCATCCATTCTTTTGCTCAGCTGCATCAAAGTTTCATCCAGGAGTTTGCTTGCAGTCACAGAATAAAAAGGAGATTAGACGATCTGTACGCTATCATACAGAAGAAGCACGAGTACTTGAAGGATTTCGTGTCCAGGTTCAACAAGGAGCGAGTGTCGATCCCAAGTATTTTTCAGGAAACAACAGTCATGGCCTTTCTGAAAGGCCTAGAAGGAATTTTGAGCTCTTTGCATAGCTCATCAAACAGTCGTGCTCATCGATGGATGAGGTTTTGTATAAGGCCGAGGTGTATATCCACCTCGAGAATGAGTTTGTGTGACCCTCATCCGGAGACAAGTGGAAGGGAAAGAGGCCCGTGCCTCATCTCGTCGACCATCCAGAGAGGGTGAGGCCTTGGGGGCCTGACTGGTTTGACAATGCACAGCAAACCTTGGTGAGGTTCGAGGATACTCGCCGCACCCAGTGCAAGGAAGGCCGAAGGATCCAACCTAGTGGGATCTGCAGAGGAATAGTTCGAATTGCCCCGCTCCCACTTATGCCATGGCGATCCAGCCGGTGAGGGTGATGTCTCCCCGCACAGGTAATCAGAAAGGGCTTTACGAGCCCAAGAATTACAGGAAGCACAACCCCAATGCTTTTTGTGATTTCCACCAGGAGGTCGGCCATTTAATAGAAGAGTGTCAGGGTATGAGGATGGAAGTCCTCGGATTGTTGAGAAAGTGGCAGTTGGTCGACCGTCTGAGCCTGAGGGGACAGCAAGTGGCGAACAGGGTGAGACAACAGGCAGAATCAGTTGCATATACGGCCAACCAGGCTCTACTGCAGCAACCTCCTCTGCCACACAATGACCGAGTTATCAATTGCATATACGGTGGGTTGGAGGTTAGCGGAATTAGCACGAGTGTTACGAAGAGGCACTGTAGAGAGGTGCACAATGGGTTGAGCATGTTTCAGGGGCGTCGAGGTTAGAAGTTCGAGGAGTTCGAGAAAAGTCTGATTGTCTTCTCCATTGAAGAAGATGTTGCTATATCTTTCCCCCATCACGACGCTTTAGTCGTGAGCATGATCATTAGCAACTTCAAGCTTCGGCTCATCCTAATTGATGAAGGATTTCGACGAACATTCTCTTTCTGCTGGCTCTGAGGAGTATGGGCGACATCGGTCGAGATCTCGTCCCTAAAGTCACAATCTTGGTGGGGTTCAGCAGTGAGCGGCTAACGACTTTGGGTGACATTTCATTGTTTGTGTATGCTAGAGGCATCAACTGCTCCATCAAGTTCCAAGTGATCGACACTCTATCCGAATATAATGATATCCTTGGACGTCCATGAATCCACGAGAGAAAAGTTGTGCCCTTAACCTTTCATCAGATGGTGAAGTTTCCACCCCGTGGGGGTTGCACACCATTCAAGGCAAACAAAAAGCGTTGAGGTCATGCTACCTCGTGAATGTTAAGGAGCAACGTCCCCAAAACAAAGATACGTGCTAGTCCCATTGCGTTACAAAAGTTTTTGAATTCTATCGACCTTGTTATTGTCTTTTCTGTTCGTTGTTTTTCTAAAGAAAATATCAAAGTGTTATGTACCAACTGTGACTATTAATGAATAGTGACATTTTTCCTTTCACCAATCCTGTTGTGTCAAGGTGCATACACGCAAACACATGAAAAATGAATATACTCGAGGAAAAACAGTCCGATCGACACAAATATAAAAGGGAAGAAAATTTCATTCATAGATTTTGTAATTACATCGTATTTACATGTACAAAAAAAAAAAGAGTTTGGGACTTGGCCCATTACAAAAACTAACTCTGCACCTCGCAGGTCAGTCGAAGTCGATCTGTATCGCCTTGACGCTCAGGCCTGCCCGAGCAGTGGAAGAGTCCTCGGCTAAATCAAATTTGATAGTAAAACTATCAACCTTGCTCGTGTCGAAGCCAGGGTACTCCTTGCACAGATGGTCCTTGAGCATTTTCTTTATCGTATCGGCTATCGCGGTCTGCTGCTCGAAACCCGCATCGGAGAGAAAGATGGCATTGAGGTTGATGCCACGACCTGTGTGAGCCTCAGTGAGCTGATGCTTTGTGCAGATCTGAGACTCAATCCTTGTAGTAGGCTTAGCCCTCCTTGAACTCGAGGCCCTGTGAGTTCGTATAGCTTAGAGCCCCCATGTTTGATGTGAGCTTAATGTTCAACTTGGTATTCTCTTCGAGGGCTCTAGCAAGGCTTTGCTCGGCATCAGTCTTCGCAGCGTCGGATGCGGACCAACGCTTCTGGGCATCATCCCACTCTTATTTGGCCTTCTCCAATTCCTTCAGCAGTCGGGAGTTGTAGCCATCACTTTCTCGATCTATAAGAATATGTGTCGGGAGCTCTCGACACTCTGTGTGAGCTAAAAGATTAACGACAACATCAACAAAATAAAGGACAAATCACTCGGCACTTACTTGAATCAAGTGGTCAAGGGCATCGAAGCATCTGCGCTCGCTTGCAGTGGCGGGGTCTCTAAACCCACCATCGCGCACTACCGATACCATAGCCTCCAGGTCATCGGAAAGTTTGCATTTTTCATTCCTTGACTTGTTGCTCATTTCTCCCATAGGTGCGGTCAAGGGAAGTGCAAGTTGGGGAGCACCAGCGGGCTCCTCGATGAGGAGCTTCTTGGTCGGGTTAGCAGCAGCTTGAGGGGGCTGAGTGCGCCTCTTCGGCGACATGGTAATGGGTCGAGTGGATAGAGTTGGAGCTTCTTCTACCTCTCGATGCTCCTCATCAACGATCTGTCTGGTGTGAAGTTCAAAGGACTTCGACAAATTTACGCACCTTGGATGCATCGACCAAACCAGCACAAGAGGTCTGTTGCCAACAAGTGAAGCGTGGCAATGGTCCACGATGTTGAAGGCTTTGGATACCCTCCTGTTCAAATCCCCCACTAACTGAGGTCTCTTGATACTTACAGGAAAAACAAGTAACAATCAAACGCCAGTGAATCCAAATCACATCAACCTAAGGAATAAAGATCTAACCGACACGAGTGGGAGAGCCGAAGGTGCTGGGGATAGTACCCATTTCTTCCTCCATGAAGAAATATGTTTGTTTCCACCCGGTGCAATAGTCGTACGCTTCCCAGATCAGACCCCTATTGGGGACATCTGGGTACGATGCTGGGTAATAATAACACTCCTTTAGAACTTGAATTAAATTGTAAAATTAAAAAATGTCCTCAAGAGTGGGTTCCCCCAACCCATTTTTGAGGTAAAGGAAAAGAATGGCAACTAGGTGCTACCATGCCAAAGGGGAAAGTTGCATTGGTGCAAGCCTCAGCTGATGGAGAATCCTAACAAAGAAAGGATAGAGATGGACTCCGGCCCCCTCATAACAAAAGATAAACAAAAAGAAAAATAGGACCCAGTAGAGGACGGTGACACCTATCCTTAGATCCGGAAATGATATTCGTTTACCAGTTAGGAACTTGGAAAGCCTCAGCCACCATCGCCCTCTACCGACGGCTGACTGTAGATCTTGCCCGCAGAATCTCACTCGGAGATTCCCCTTAGTATAATTCTATTTTTGGAATTTCGTGAAAGGATTAGGCACAATGCCCGAATCCAAGGTCAATAAACTATCGGAAGAATTCGATCGGGAAAGCAAAGAGGAGGACACCATTGGTAGAGAGTAAGACCTAGGTGATCGGAAAGAAAGAAGAAAAGAAAACTGCCCAGAATTTAGGGCACTGCGGCTAAAATTCCCAGAGAGAGAAAGAAACTTACAAAATGTGAAACAAATTACAAAATTAGGGCTTCATCTAGCTGCCCCTCTATATTTGCACTCAGAATTCAAAAAGACGCTAACTAAATAACACCGTTTTATGGGTAAGTCACCCCCTCGAGTTTGCTCTGGCAAGGCCTCAGTCTTCACAGCGACAGACGCGGACCAACACTTCTGGGCATCATCTCGCTCTTATTTGGCCTTCTCTAATTACTTCAATAGTCGGGAGCGGTCAGCCATCACTTTCTCGATCTATAAGAATATATGTCGGGACCCCTCGACACTCTGTGTGAGCTAAAAGATTAACGACAACCCCAAAGAAATACAGGACAAGGCACTCGGCACTTACCTTAATCAAGTGGTTGAGGGCATCGAAGCATCTGTGCT